>JBBBWG010013057.1:0-19029 GCA_037176905.1 Azolla pinnata
ATCGGAATCACGCGGCTCAACGTCGCCGCGGGCCTCGCGGGCATGTACATCATCCGCTCCGACGAAGAGGATCGCGCCGGCCTCCCCCTCGGCCTCCCCCTCGTCCTCCACGATCGCCAGTTCTACGCCGACGGCTCCCTCAACTTCCCCACGCTCGGCGTCCTCCCCGACCTGCACCCGCAGTGGTGCCCCGAGTACTACGGCGACACGATCCTCGTCAACGGCGTCGCGTGGCCCTACGCCAAGGTCCTCCGCCGCGCCTACCGCTTCCGCATCCTCAACGCTTGCAGCGCGCGCTTCTTCGTGCTCGCGCTCAGCGATCCCGCGCTAACGTTCTCCCAGATCGGCACCGACGGAGGGTTTGCGGGCGACGGCCCGTGGAACCTCAGCTCCATCACCATGGCTCCCTCCGAGCGAGTCGACGTGATCGTCGACTTCTCGGCGCTGCGGCCCGGGGACACGGTGGTGCTCAACAACTCGGGCCCGACGCCGTTCCCCTCGGGCGACAAGCCCGAGGTCGGCGGGCCCCCCGGGACGACGGCCGTGCTGGAGTTCGTCGTCGTGGACGACGACGGCGATGAAGAAGGCATCGCGGATGGGATCGTCGAAGAAGCACATCTGCCCGTCGATCTCGGCTCCCTCGTCGACCGCGACGAGGCCCCGCTGCTGGAGGAGAACGTGGCGGTGACGCGCAGCCTGAGCGTGGTCGAGTACGACGACGGCAACCACATGCCGATGCAGTTCACGCTCGAGAACAGGACGTGGGCGGACCCCGTGGCGGTGACGCCGCTCGAGGGCGAGACGGAGCTGTGGGAGCTCATGAACCTGAAGACCAACGCGCACCCGCTGCACATCCACCTCACGAGCTTCCGCGTGCTCAACCAGCAGGCCTTCTCCAACGTCACCTACGAGGCCGCCGAGTGCTCCCTCGGCAAGGCCTACCTCGAGCCGGGCTCGTGCTTCACCGAGGCGCCCGGCGAGCCGACCGATTGGCAGAAGGGCTGGAAGGACACGGTGATCCTGTGGCCCAGCGTCGTCACGCGCGTGCTCGTCCGCTTCAGCGCCCGCAACGGCTCCGCTTTCGGCTTCGATCCCACGCAGGGCCCCGGCTACCTCTGGCATTGCCACATCGTCGACCACGAGGACAACGTGATGATGCGCCCGTTCAAGATCGTGCGGAATTCGACCGCCGCCGCCCTCGTGTCGGGCGGCGGAACTGCCGCCATGCGCCGGATGCTGCGAGATTAGTACCCCCCTCGATTCATGCGCATTTCGCTAGCGCACCCATGATGATGGAGTTTGTTTTCCCGGGCGTTTGCCTCTGTATGCCCCGCCCCCACTCGGGCTGCCTCTTCATCGATTCATCTCTCATGGTTGATGCCGAATCCATCGCACAGCTCGCGTACATGCCGGTGATCGTCAGACCGATCCTGCTCATGATCGCGGACTTCTGGGATTGCGACGTCTCAGCGCGAAGCTCTTGGCAGTCTGCTAATCACGTGCTTAATCGAGCTGACCCATGCGTGATTTGAGCACACCATGAAGAGTAACTGTTTTTTTAGCATTTATTAGTAAGTTAGCTAACATAAGTTGAGGCGATCATTTTGGAGAGAATGGCAGCACGCTTTAGGAAGCTTAATTGCCCTGTGAATGACGACACTCTAGTAGTAGTGTCAGTGGCACATTGACAACGTTTTCCAGCAGAGAAATTGAAGCTAGTGGATTAAGGTAATGACACATTAGCACTAGTGACAGACACATTAGTAACTCATTAAAATGAAGAGCGACATGAAAACATTACAAGGTCTGTGGTGGTGCTGCATCTCGAGGAAAAGCGAAGATAATGCTGGAAGAGGAATGATCCACGTGGAGGGCTCACACGATCTTGCTCATCAATCTGACGTACTTCAGCTCAATTCAGAATGCCCCCACAAACGTGCAATAAGGACGTGGAGGGCTCACATGATCTTGCCCCACAAACGTACAATAAGGACGTGTGAGTTGTGATGCTCTATCGAGACAAATTATCTATGCTCGAATCCCAGATAAGCCGAAAGTTTGTCTTAAAAGCTGGTCATCTGAACTTTGGCTGATTCAGAAAGTTGAGTACTATACATGCATACTATATGTAAAGTCGAGCTCTATCTGTTCGATCTATCTCCTAATACCATCACATCTTCAGGAAAGAAGGCCTTTTCTTAAGGATATAAAATGCTCAGTGGGATATCAGGTATGTCCGTTCTTCCGCCTCCCCACTCAATTCCAAATTGGGTTGAGACCTTTCCAGAAAAAGTGGTTATTTGTGAATTTAGTGTAAAGGAGAACTATCGGATCAAGGCTTCCTATCTTCTTGTAACAAGCATCGATGATTTGCCGGGAATTGTTTCTGTAGCCATTGTCATGCAATCATGCTTTAAGGGCACATCATCTTTTCCTGGATTTCTCATTTGGTTGTCAATGTTTAATGAGAAGTAACGAAGCCGAACAGATTATTCTTCAACAGTAGAAGCATAAATATTAGAAAGACTGACATACGGACCGGCATTTTCTGGGTCTAGTTCAGACATATGCTTTGCAGCAAACTTTCCATGTTCTACATTAATCGAAGACCGACAAGCCCCTAGAAAGGACATGTAAGAAATAGTCTTAGGTTGAAATGGCATACACCTTATAAAACACTCCACTTCATCCATTTTCCCTGTTCGTCGTATGGAGTCCATTATGCATACATAATGGTCTGAGGAAGGAGCAATGCCGAAAGAGTGCACCATCAAGGAAATGCAACGATAGGCCTCATAAAGAAGACCAGTATGGCTCATTGCATTAAGGAAGCTGATGATAGTTATTGTGTCTGGAGTTACCCCTTTCTCTTGCATTTGTTCTACAAGTTGGAGTGCCTTCAAGCTTTCTCCATGCTGAGCACATGCCCCGATCATTGCATTCCATGAGATCACATCCTCCTTTCGAACGTTGTTGAATACATTTTCCGAATACCACAAACATCCACATTTACCATACATACTAATCAACGCTCCACCCAGAGCATCATTCAATTTCAACTGAAATTTACTTATAAACTCATGTATCCTTTCTCCATGGATTAATGATGTTTCACTTGCACATGCTGCAAGTGTGCTCACAAAAGTATCCTTATCAGGGACAACTCCTGCATCATTCATTTTCTCAAAGAGATGCAACGCGTTCCTAAACTGCCCATTTTGAACATATGCTACAATCATAGCATTCCAGGTATTCACATGGGTCTTAGGTAGCTGTTCAAACAAGCCCTGACAAAGCTTCAATTTACCAAAACGTCCGTACATACTGACAACAGCACTACCCACAGCCTCATCTAGCTCTAATCGACATTGTTGAATGCAGGTAAACATCTCCTCACATTCTGAAAAATTCACAAGATGAGAGCAAGCAGAAAGGATATTGACGATTGCAACCTTGTCTGCTAATATGCCTTCTTTCTTCATTGCATCGAAGAGATAAAGAGCTTCCCTTTGTTGTCCATGTTGTACATATGACGTAATAATAGCAGTCCAACAAAGGATATCGGGTTTTGGAATCTCATCAAACACACTTCGAGCCTCTTTAATGCTTCCATATTTGCTATACATGTTGATGAGTGCTGTAGCCAATGTAACGTCTTTGTTAAATCCCTCCAACATGGCATAACAGTGTGTCTTTCTTATACCATCAGGCATCGACATCCCGTCAAATGCCTGAAGGATACAAACGAGAGTTACTTCATTAGCCATTACACTGTCGTGATGCATCTCAATGAAGACTTGCACAGCCTGCTTATTCAGACCACATTGGGCATAAAGGGCAATCATTCCACTCCATGTGATGACGTTTCTTTTACTTATCTTTTCAAACACGCGTGTCGCATTCAATGGGCTATGATGTTTGCTATAGAAGTTTATAATAGCATTCCCAACTTCAAGGTCAGTTTCAAATAGACTATTTACCATGCGTGCATGCATCCATACACCCTGAGATAGAGCATCTTTGCTTGTACATACATTGAAAATGCTAATGTAAGTGACCTTTGTAGGCATGAACCCTTCACAAATCATCTGTTCAAGGAGACGGAAAACATTTTTGCAATCTTCACATTGCGAATATAAAGTAAGCATAGCATTCCATAAAACAACATCCTTTCCTTGGAAATTCTCAAACATAAAATTGGCCTCATCCAGGTGACTACATTTTCCATACATACTGATGACTGCAGTGCCAATCGAAACGTCACTTGTCAGCTCTAAAGCCATCAGGCGGATGTGGATATGCTTTCCTTCACCAAGAGCTTTCTGTTGGGAACATACATCAAGAAGGCTTACAAAGGTTACTTTGTTAGGAATAAACCCTTCCATTTGCATTTGGTTAAATAAGATGGCCGATTCTTCTAACATGGCATGTTGACGATTGGTGGCAATCATTGCATTCCATGAAATAACATCACGCTCATCTGCATTATCAAACACTCTACATGCATCTTCCAAGTTAGCACAATTACCATACATGTAAACTAGAGAAGTCGTCACCACAACATCTGCACTGAATTGACATGCTATGATGCGACAATGCATAATTATGCCGAAAACCAGATCTCTACTGCTGGAACATGCAGAAAGCATGCAAATGTAGGTCACCTTGGTTGCCATCAAGCTCATCCGTTGCATCGAACCATAAAATAAAAGGGACGAGTCAAATTTTCCTTCTTTCAAATGAACAGTGATCATCAAATTCCATAGCGTGATACTTTGCTCATGCATAGCATCAAAGAGCAACAATGCATCATCTAGTGCCCGACATTTTGCATACATTTGTAAAAGAAGGCGCTCTACCTTGTTCTCTATCCCATATTCGACAGCCATTGCATGATACACCTTACCTTGCATCAAATTCTGCGTATTCATACACATACGCAAGCCTGAAACAGCCATTGTGCGAGCATTATGATTCTCTAAATCATCGGATATGTAAATTGGACGTGGTTCATCTGGAGAATCATCTTTCGGTGAATTCAATGTATCCCTTCTATGACGTTGTGAGCCAGGAGTATCTCTAGGATTTAAAGAAAACAGTCTCAAGTCCGCTTGCTCTTCAGTCGCAATCTCTTCACAAGACAAGCATCTCGCAGAACCAGTTCCCCCTCCACGAATGCAAGAAGAAGAAATTGATATTCCACAATGATGGTTTGCGACATCTCTCATGACCAGATGGAGGCATGTGTGCAAACATGGTCCAAGCTTGCATGCTTGAAGCATTATAATATGATCCCATATACATCATACATAAACATTATCCCGCTCTGAAAATAGTATCATGCTCTGATAGTCCCTGGCAAACACACAAGAAGCAAACAGGGCGAGTCTGAAGAAAAACCCGAAGAGAAGGAGAAGCTTACTTGGAGGAGGAAGCATTCAGTCGAGGGGAAAGTGGGGACGGAAGACAGAGGTATGCTTCTTTGTAGCCGTATGCAGAGATGGCTATGGCAGAACTTCCAAACTGTGATAAAAAAACAAACAAAGAAAAAATTGAACAGTTAGAAACTAGTGAAGAAAACGGCGATTTGTGACTGTATTAGGGGCTTATCTAAGCTGAGTGATTAGGGTTTTAATTAGGTCTGAATCTAAGAGAGATTAGCGGTAATCAAAAGTTGCGATCAAAGAGTACGGATTATGACGACTTCCGCTCTTAATGCTAATCCTTCCTGTGATTAGATATGTTTGAACTAATTATCGAGATTCCATGCAGTACGGATTAACAAAAGGGTTGTTTTTATACTTCAGTTCCTAGTAACAGCGATAACTAGGATTGATTTGGCGGGTGCATGAGGAGCTTGCTCGGGGCTCTGGTTTGGGTTGCTACTACTGTTCATACAAGTTCAGGAGAAGTTATATTGTTGGGAAGAGATCGACATCAACAAATGAAGAAGAAAGAGACAGCTTCTTCTTCTGTGGGCGACCGCTTTCCTCTTCCCCGTATCAGGAGCAACTTGACGTCTTGAATGACAAGTTGGGGCTAAGGACAACTCTTGATTCCCGTTGCTACTTCGGGGCCATGATGATGATCATGGTGGTTGATTAGGAGCAACCAATTTTTTTGGGTGGGCTTTCAAAGCCTTATAGAAAAGTTTCCTTCTTCTTTCTTCTTCCCACTTACTGGCATACTGCTAGTGTGGATGTTTGGAGCCAACTTTGGTGGTCTTCTTAGTAGAAGAAAGGAGAGGAAAACATGAACCTTTTTTTTTGTCTTTTTGTTGGACTCTATGAGGAGCAAACCATGGTGGATGAAGGAAGTGAGGCGCATATTCCAAGTTTATAAGACCATTTTAACAACTTGTAGGGCTAAGTTTGGTCTAGAATCATGCCTAGGATGAGGGATGGTCTAGCTGGATCTTAGCGCCGAGATGGATGCATCCAAAATGCAGGGGTCTTAGTTACGAAATCAATATGGGCTAATAAGCGCACGCTAGAGGTTTTTATTAAGGTGAGATTGATATTTGGAGTCGGATCAGACTAGATTTACAATTGAGGCTGATGGTTTGACCCAGAGGTCAAATAGATAATCAAAATAATCAGACATATTAAACTAGCCAATATATTTATGATCTAAGTCTACATATTATGTTAGTTTATATAATCATCGTTTGCAAGTTGTAGCCTAAAAATGATTTAAGCATATGTTTGTTCAAGTAAGGAAAGGTTGTTACAAGTAATCTAAGATGAACTCAAGCATCGAATGAAATCAAATATGTTCGAGAAGGATATGTTCATGTTGGAGTCGATAATTTAGATTTGAAAATCAGGCAAATTTAAAATTCTAAATAATTAGATATTCAATATATAATTCCAATTCAATAAAAAGTAGTTAGTGAAATATACAAGAGTTCAGCAATGCAAATCTATAAAAATATAAAATCATGAAATTGCCTACTTATAATTAGCCACCATTGGAGCAAGTTTTCATCGCCATTTAGAGGGAATTTTAGAAATGTTTAATTATTGTTATAGAAGATATATTCTTTCTAAATGATTTTTAATACTTAAAATATTATTTATCTATCATGTTAATATAGCTAAAGAGTGATGAATGTAACTGCAACAAATCATAAAACATATTATCACTGTAAAATAAAAGTAATGTGATTAATATAAATAAATTAGCAAGTTTATCATACTTAATTGTTACTATGGACATTAGAATAAGATATTGAAATGTATGTAAGATAAATAGAAAAAAGAAATATGTCTACTATGATGCACACAAAATGGCTTCTTTTATAACTACCAGATTATAATAAGAATAAAAGGTTAAATTAATATTCTGATGAGAAGATATTATACTAAATTAATCAAGTAGGATATTCTATTACATATCAGCTAGTCTTACAATAGAATTGATCATGAGATCTTTGAAAGTAGAACATTATAAGAATAAAACCTTATCGAAAGGTATGTGTAGTTAAAACTTTCTCGAAAGCGTGACAAATACATTAATTATATAAAAAAATATAGTTAAACATTTTAATGAGAAAAACGTGTAAGTTTAAACTTTACATATATCGTATCGCTAGTAAATATCTTCGATATGTGGTCACTCAGATGTAATGTTGTAATTTGTACTTAGCCTCTAGGCGTTTTCTAATGTTAAGCAGAAGCTGTGTATTTATATATATACATAGATTATTTCACCTTTTAAAGATAAATGAAAATGCTAATGAGTTATTTCCTTTCGATAATGTTTATATTCCAAACGTTGTAATGCACATCTATTGTTTGTAGCACTCTCATTTCTTCTAAATGTTGCAAGTTGATCTCGGTACGTATTGTGCATTTGTTGTTTGCAGTAAGTCTCATTTCTTTTAAGTTGATATTGTGTATATATTGTTTTGAGATCATGCAAAAAGGTCTCGGGAAAAGAAGACTTGCAAACTATTTTGTTGATGGCCATATCATTGTTAGGTAATTTGGTGTGATGGGCGATTTGTAATGCAAGTATGAACGTATATGGGAGATGCATCAGTCGAGAGGATGTCATTAGAACATGTTTGAGAACTTTCACGTAATGATCAAGAAGTCTGGCGACTTATGGGAGGATTTGAGACAACACGATCTCAGAGAAATTGATCTTCCTCTATTCGTACATACTAAAGTTTGATTTGGAGCGCGGCATTGTGAGTTCATGATTTTGGACTTATCGCTCTTGAATTTCCTAAAAAGAACGATAAAAAGCTAAGATTTCGAAGAATAGCACTGAATGCCCAAACAAAGTAAATATGCAAAGACATTGCTTTGTGAATGCGAATGGTAGGTAGTATCTCAACGGGGGAATGTTATTTGTTCTTTATCGAGCAAAAGAACATTGTGACTTTGATTCTTCGACAGATGGGAAAGTTTTGCTCATGATCGATCTAAACTCCCGCAATCTACGATTTCCCATATGGCAAAAACACCCCTCTCCATTAAGTTAGAGTACGAACCCTTGAAGCGAGGCATCATCGAGGTCGATGCTTATTAGGGGGCTTCCCATTGTTGGTTTTGGTCATGCAAAAATTACATATGCAAGAAGAATGCAGTGCTCCAAGATTTTTTTGTTTTTGGCTAATCACAGTTAGGAAACTAGTTAGTCCAGATAATCATCACTCATCATTGGGCCACAATGGACACAGACAAGCACAAAAGTGATGGAAAGGAAAAAGATTCCAAAACCCATTATGTAAGGATGCCACATTAAATGTGTGTTTTTGGGCTTGTGTAGTATAAGCTGGAGGAAGTATACATATATGTGTGGATGCATGCATCATCATCACCAGCACCATAACCATCATCATCATCACCACCACCGTCATCACCATCATCATCATCATCATCATCATCATCAATCACCATATTTGTCATCAATTATAGCTATGTATAGGGAAGGGTGGAGAAAGAGAGCTCTTATTAAGAGGTGGTTCCTATGAGAGTTGAGTCCATAGAAGTTGGGTTGTGGTGGACCCTTCTCAATTCTATTTTAATTCTCTCTCTGTCTTTGTCTCTGTCTCTCTCTCTCTCTCTCTTATGCATGTGTCTAAGCCAAGTGGATAGCGATAATGCGGATGCTGTCTGACGAATGGTGGATCTTCGCTCGATCCAGAATCGCGTCATGCAGAAGTCGGATGTAAGCGAGTATGCACACAGTTGTGTGTGTGTGTGGACTTTTGTCAATGCGAAGCCGTGCTTTCAGGCACACAGAGCTGACCTGCTCCTGCTCTTGCTCTTGTTCCTCTGCCATCGAGATCGCCGCTGCCATCTGCGCCGCGGTCTCTGTTGGGATTAATAGCAACAGAATTAGTAGCCAGCAGCTGTGCTAGCTGAGTGAAGCGACTTTGGCTATCCCCGTGTCTGCGACCGCAACGGCATCCTAGGGCCTCGGCATGTGCCCACTGGAACATGCTTCCTTGTCTGGAGAGAGAGAGAGAGAGAGAGCTGGCAGAGCAGGGGGATCGATCCATCCAGCTGGTGTCGCGGAAGCGTAATGCAGCGTGCATCGGGGGCGAATTTCGGCGAACTTCTCCCATCTATAGAGGGTGCTTTCTAATGGGCGATTCAGTAGAATGTCAAATTCTAGGTAGTCTGCAGGTTCCAGCAACACTGCATGGGAATCGGAAAGGAAAATTGTCGCTCTGCACAATGTCCACTTGTAGATTCTGGGGTCTTGCGCCCGCATTGTGCAGATCAGTCGACAGACCCCAGATCGATCTAATTCGCCACATCCTCAATGAATTACGTCGTTAATGACCTCAAATTAGCACGGAAACTCCGAGCGATTAAGCCCTAACAACCCCATTGCATGATTGGATTCCATATTAATTAATTCCTTGCTGTTTGTTCATCATTGGATGTCAGTTAATTATTAACTAGGAACGATTTTTTGGCTCTTCGTTTCTGGATGTCCATTTTGTCAGGTCCAAATTTAGGGCAAAAAAGAAAAAAAAAAACTACCTCAAGCCATTATACTGAACAGGACAAAAACAAAAATAAATTGAAATTATAGAACAACACTACACCACCATCTGATTCAATTGAACCATAAAGCAATAATAATAAATATAATAATAATAATAATAATAATAATAAATAAATAAATAGTAGTAGTAGTAATAATAATAATAATAATAATAATAGCTACAATCAACGGAAATAAACATTTAGTAGTTATTAACACGTTTATCAGTAAGTAGCTCTTGTCTGAATCCCCCCCCCCCCCCATTACCCCCCCAAAAAAAAACAAAAAACACCACCAACGATGATAAATAGTTATTATATTACTGATAAAATGAATGAAACATACACTTAACTCTACATATAATTTGGATAAGAATTAAGAGCTGCATCAGACAACCAATTTTTAATTAGAAAATGCATGAAAAATAAAACACAAAAAACAGAACAAGCTACAATTATCTATCTATCTATATATATATATATATGTTGCATAAACAAAAAATAAGGGTATAAAAAAGGGAATAAACATTACACAGGGGCATTTAATTTAATTTCGTTGTAATGTGAACAAGTAGATATAAATAAATAAATAAACGCAAACAGACCTTTTGCAGGGAATAAATATATATAATGCCCAACAAAAAAACAACAACAACTAAAAAAAAAGAACACAACGGGGAGGAATAAATTAATTGATGGAATAAAAGAATAACCAGGCGAATCTATCCAGCTAATTTTGTTTTAATTAATAAGTGGAAAAAAATAATATTGACGGTAAATCAATGTAAAAAAAACATGTAGCGAATTACAATAAATAAAAAAAGAACTGGCGAATAAAAAATCTCGACGGGGGTATAATAATAAATGTAGAAAAATAATAATGGAAGAAAAGAGCGAAATAATAAATTGATAATAAAAAAAGAAATGTATTTATAAAGAAATGGAGCGTTGGCGGGGAAGGCGAAGGGGCGCACACCGGGTAGATCTGGGCCGTTGGAATCGGACGGTGGCGATGGGAAGTAGATCTGGGATAATTAAAAAAAAACAAAAAAAGGAACATATCGCACCCCCCGCCCCTCATCGGACGGCGCACGGCGGATGGCCGAACGGACGGCGGAGATCAGCTCGGAGCGGCCTATTTCCTTTTTCTTCCTGTTTAATTGTTTTTTTCTTCCATATTTTATTTCCTTTTCTTTTTTCCCCTCCTGAAGTAAATGGAACAAAGAGAATAGAGGTCCATTTTTTTCATTCAATTATTTATTCCCTCATCCGCTGCTTCCGACTGCGATTAGTGAGCTAATTAATCGACTAATCATGGAATTAACCGCGTCATTATCCTGCCCCCGGTTGCAGTCCATGGAGTAATCAATCACTTCTGCTGATACAATGGGCGATTTTGATTAACGGCCGATGAAATCAAGGCCCACAGTACATCTCGACTCATCATCGACATGCGAAAGGTATTGGCAACTTGATTAGTGACTTTGATTTCTAAACTTATATCGGGTTAATAACCTCCTCTAATTCTTGTTATAATCCCCCCTAATCCATTAATCACACCCTTCCCCAAATCCCAGCATTTTGCGCCCACAATCTACTACAAATGTCGATGATAAGTGCTGCATTGATTTCTGCTTAATTTGATCTGTCCTCCTAGTTTTGCCTCTTCATCGAGATCGCTTGCGTTCGTCGGCAATCGAAGCAGTCGATTTTTAGGGTTTTCTTAAATAAAGATGATTCATTCCTGGGCAAAATATAAATTATGCAAATTTCTTGATTAACCGTATGATGAGTCGAACTAATTAGTTTGGTTACATCGATTTCATAAATTAGCTGCGTGACTTTGGTTTGATTCTATTTGTTTCTGATTCTTTTTGTGATTCTCTTAATTCCCCCCACCTTTTAGATCCATGAGCAGATTACTCTACCGCAAATGAGTTCTGAATCAAATCAAACTTGACAGCGGACGACAGATGCTCACTAGCACACTTCAATAATCCTTCCGGCAATCCCGATAATTCCTATTAATCCCAATTCCAGTCCCAATCCTACTTCTTCTAAACGCGCCCATCTTAATACTAATCCTTTTTCTAATCTTAACCAGCCCAATGCTAATTATCGCCTGCAGATCAAACCGTTCAAATCATCAACTGGATCAAGCAATGCGCGGCCCATTGACAGAGGCGGATCAATGCTAAGCATCCACGATTTAATGATGCCTGGATTAGAGGAAGGATCAGAAGGAGGAGAATCTGAAGAAGAAGGAGGAGGAGGAGGAGGAGGAGGAGGAGGAGAGGCGGGGGAGCTGGAGGATCAGGAAGAGGCAGGAGCAGAGCAAGGAATGCTAATCTTAGCAGGTTCTAATTATCAAGCTGCTAATCGCCATAATTATCATCATGATCAACCCACTGATCAGCTAGCTAATCACAGTACGCACTTCCAAGCACCAGGGGATCAATACCTGATTAGCCAGAGATCCAGCTTGATCAGCCTGCAGGACGTTGATGATCGTCAGCCGGATGCAGAAAGCCTAAGTCATGATCACAGCCGTGATAATCTTAATCACTCACCTAATCAGAATTCTGATGACCAGTATTCAAGTACTAATTACGCTATATTTACAGCACAGCGTACTGGGCAGGTCTCCTCCACTTCAGGCTTGACGAGTAGTTACGGTTACAGCCATAATTATGATCGAAACAAGGGGTTTACTAACGACATAACTAATCCAGGCAGCTGTAATTACCACTCCAGATTTGATGAGCAAATGCCAGATGTTAATGACGTGGCTCAGCTGAAATTAAGGTCACCGGCTGGATCATTAATCACCTCCATTAGCAATACTAGCAGTAATAACAGAAGCAGCAACAACAGTAATAATCATAATCAAGTCGTTCACAAGAAGGCTGGTATCACCAAGGGGCAATGGACAGCAGAAGAAGACAGGTACTTCTTCTTCTTCTTCTTCTTCTTCTTCTCTTTTTCCTAGTCAATATGAAGGACAATGCGTATGCAGAGGCTGTTAATTATATGCTTCCTCTTTTGATTCATCAGGGTTTGTGATTCATTAAGGGCCAGTCATGGAATAGGGATTAGGATTAGGATCATGAGGGTACGAATATGGATCTGTACATTATGATTCAACTATAATTTGAGTGGAATTGATGGTAACTATCGAAGGTATTTGAAGAAGCTAGTGGAGCAGTACGGGGAGAGGAAATGGTCGGTGATTGCCCAACACTTGCAAGGGAGAATCGGGAAGCAGTGCAGAGAGCGGTGGCAAAACCACCTGAGGCCGCATATCAAGGTATGTACTTAGACTGAGATTCGCTGCATCGAACCTGATAATGTGTTTAATCAATCGGGAAATGGTACTGATCAATGCATTAATCACCCACCTGCCGCCGGCAGAACATCATGAGTTTCGTCGTAATCGCCTAGCTAATTGCTGCGCAGTAATATATGAGACAGATTATGTACATATTGTGCCTGCAGATTGCTGTGTACAGCTAGGGATTAATCATCATCATCATCATCATAATCATCCCTAATCCGCCTGATCATGCTGCAAATTCATGCTGACAACCTCAGCTGCTGCGAGTTAGTGTTGTTAGGGGGGGTGGAATTATTAGGGGTTTTAGGGTCATGGCGCCATTACCAAACCCTAGAAAGATCTGAAGTTTCTCTTGTAAAAAGCTGCAGCTTGAACTGGAAACCCTAAGAACCCTAGACTATGTCTGACAAGGGTGGAAGTGAACCTGCACCACCTTTAACTTTCACCCACCCTGTGCAGGGATTCACGCATCGATATTTAATAGAATGAGATGATCAGCTGCGTCGTGACAACAGAGTGGCAAGTCTAATTTGTTTGCATCGCAATCGTAGTAATTCGAGGACGATATATATCGTTCGTCGAGCGAGAACTGGATTTAACGCGAACTATTGCGGTCGATGTTGTTGCAAATTCAAGCGCGAGTGCTGGACGGAGGAGGAGGAGAAGCTGCTGATCAGCCTGCACCGGAAGATGGGGAGCAAATGGGCGGCGATCGCGAAGCTGATCCCGGGCCGCACGGAGAACAACATCAAGAACGTGTGGAACGCGACCAAGCGGCGCAAGGACGCGCGGCGAGGCCGCAAGCTGCCGGCGGCGGCCAATGCAGGTGTGAACACAGCCCGCGGCATTAGCAACATTGACAATGCAGGTGTGAAGACAGCCCGGGGCGTTAGCGACATTGACAATGCAGGTGTGAACACAGCGAGCGGCGGCTCCGGAGGATCGGCGGCGGCGGCGGACTTACCGGCCGGACGGTCGGGATCGGCAACGCCGCCGCCGCCGCCGGCCCGGCGCAGCACGATCCTCCGCGACTACATCCTCGAGACGGAGGCGCTCAAGCACATCAAGAAGGCTAAGCCGTGCGCCGCCAGGGCCGATGGCGCAGCTGATCGGCACGCCGCGGGCTCGGCTCATCAGCTGCTGCGATCCCACGTCAACGTCTACTGCAATAGCGCGATCGCGGGCGGCGGCGCTGATGTTCTCGATCGCGATGTCGATGCCACCCCGGCATCGGATTGTCCTAGCTCGCCGCCGCCCGCCGCCCGCCGGCCGTCGCTGTCGCCGCATTTAATGCGCCGCCGTACCGGCGGCTGCGGCGCTCGTGCAGCAGCTGCTGATTCTTCCTCCTCCTCCTCCTCTAATTACACTAGTGCCACCTTCGTCCATACTGCGCCGATCAGCAATCTCGACGTCATGTGGGACACCATTCATCCTAATGCTAACCCTAACCCTAACCCTGCAGAGTACGTCGGCGCCCGGTGCTCGTGGCCCATGCAATTCATGCTATCCAGGCATTATATTGCAGCTTCTGCGCCCGCTGATGATCCGTCCAGGCGGCTCAATCCTGCCCCCGAGAATCATGACCTCTCCCTGCTCGCGGATTATAACCAGCTGCCAGCTCCACCTCATCATAACCCCGGCGCATACGCTTATTGCGTGCCGGCACTAGGCCTCGATTTCCTGCATGAACTTCATGAGCGCTCCACGGGATCCTCCAACATTCTTCCACGTGATCTTGCCCTACCTAGTATGATTAGCTCCACGGCTGATCAGCAGATGCAGAAGCGCCGGATCGCCGACCATGATCATCCAATCCTAGTCGCCGGGGAATTAGGTACTGCCAGTAGCAGCACGGGCCCTAACCCTAACCCTAAGGAGGAGGAGCTGAGCGATGAGCTGACTGCATTCATCACCGGGAATCGTAACCCTAACCCTAAGGAGGAGGAGGCGGAGGAGGAGGAGGAGGAGGAGGGTGGCGACAATGTTAATGTCCGCTATATATCTGATCAAGGCAGCATCTTCAGTGGTTTGATCCAAGACATAATCGGATTCAGTACTAATTATAGTGCCGATCATATTGACGACAGCGTCAACATCCAGAATATTGAGAATCTGGGCGTAGGATCGATGGCCGATATCCCGCTTCATGAGCTCGGCGATCATGATGCAGAAGGATCATTGAGCGTCGTTCAGATGCAGCGCGCCCATGAGTATAATAACAATAAGCTGGCCATATTGCATCCGGATCATTGGCTCATGAATCCATCTGATCATCAATATAATGATCATCATCATCATCATATCATTCTTCCTCCTTCTCCTCCTGCTGCTGCTGCTGCTGTGGATATTGCTGCTGGCGATCGGTCGATGACGAACGGATTATGTGATTGGCCACCCTCAATCTCGGCCCATGATCCGTATCGTGCAAACATTGGTAATGATCAATTTTCCATCGCTCATCACCTCAATGATTTTTAATCTATAATTACCTCCAATTTACTTTTCTACTTGTTCCTAAGTAAACGCGGTCTTTAATCCCTGGAATGATTATCAGAGAAAACCCAATTAATTACAACCGCATTGCATTGGATTGGATAATTAAATACTGTTGGCGATATTCATATGCATCAATTAATTGCCGATCATCAATATCATATAAGTTTCAATTATCGATCCCTGGATGTGATTAGGGTTGAACAATTTCAATAATATTGCAAATGGATTGTTAATGACAGGGGTTAACATTAACGCCGTCGTTAATGACGAGGATCATGAATCATGTCTTGGATCAGATATTGTGGGAATGGCGGATCGATCAGCAATGGATTGGACGGCCGTGTCTGATGATGATCATCAGCTCCAGCATCATCCAGTATCTGATGCGCCTGCAACACAACCAGAACCTGGTATGATAATTGATCCATTTCCTGCAGATCCCCGTGAATTATATGACGATTACGATCATAATATTCATCACCATCGTTCCCAACAAGCATCGCCGCTCGATTACATAAATCCGGTGGATCGACCCGAGGTTGATCTTTATGAGATGTTCTCTGATCATGCGCCCAAGGCTCACGCAATATAATTAATTTTAATCAATACACGGCCACCTACGCTAATTGCTGCTCCCCAGATACATACAACTCCATTAAATCAATTAATCGCTACCTCCGAAATCTGTTGGTGATCTATGATCATCGATATCTAATTGCATTTTTACATATATATTTTGCCTATCTTATATCTAAATTTTACATATTCCCAAAATAATTTGTAAAACCCCAAATCAAGTAATTATATTTTCCTCTTTGAAGTACTCCGCACTGGGTTTTAATCAATCAAATCAGTTCTATGGTGCAGAACTAGTGGTACGAATGGAAGACCTAATAATAATTAATTATGATCGAAGAATGATCAGAAATTAGTCTGGCTGCAACTGCTGATGTGTTCCAATTATATGGTTGATCATGATCGATGATCATATCAAATATATTGTCAAGAACTCTAATCATGCACTGATTATATAGTAAGGAGAGTTTGATGAGTTGTACTGTTGGCTGATTATCCAATAATCTCTACGTGGTGCAGTACTATTACACCTGATTCAAGGCCGGTAATTAAATTCCGTGGCCTTTGATCATAATGGACAGAATTTTTTTTTGTTTGACGTCCTTGACTTTGCAGGATATAAACAATGCATGTAATTAATGCGTCACTAACGGATTGGAAATCATGCGATGGACACTATTAATGTTGTGAATCCACTAATTTGCAGCTAATTATAGACACATCGTGTAATTAGACTCGAGATCAAGGTAATTTTAGGCCATATGTTTACTCAACAAATTATTGTAATCCATGGACTGCACGATTATGCTGCATGGAATTCTGTGCAAACCAGATAATGGCTTTGATGACGCCAATTGGAGCTTCTAAGCCAACGTATAGTACTCCAAAATCGTATGTCAACTTTAGGGAGTCCAATTTCGTCATCTGAGAATCTCCAGTTCCATTGTAAAAGACTCCAAATCATCAGCTGTATTTAATTATCACCCAGTTGCTACCGTAACTATTGGTGGTAGAAATAATCACTTTGGAGCAACGTATAAGTTCCATGAGACTTTGACTACAGTAAAACCATAAAATGAACGATTGATCTCTTATGGCAACATCCGTATCCCCAACTCTCATATTAAACTGTCGTCTAAGTACACGGTCCGGACTAAATTTACTCCAAATTTAGACTGCTATCTATTTTGTTAGGGGCACTAATTTTACCCTCAATTGATTAGATTTTAATATGCATAAAATTTGCATGCGTTGTTTACCGGTCCTACACATAATTATAGCAGCTTAACTACAAGCTTTTAACTCTTATTATTATATCTTTGGTGTACCAGATCCCATATGATATGAGAGAGCCCTTATTTGACAATCTATGTGACGTAGAGCTTAACAAACGTGTAATTTGTGGACCCATTCAAATGCTGGAAAACAAACACATTTGAAGTACCACACAAACTGGTACCATTTTCTTTTGATAGATTTAAACTAGCTTTGTAGTATACAGGAAGTTGTACCCACAACCTAATTTACCTTCTCAATATTTCTGATATTTTATGATTACCATGACCCACACTGTGATTGTTTATAATAAAAGAAGAAAGGCAGGTCTAAATAATGCCTTTTTTAAAATATATCTAGATTAGTGAGCAGAATGGCTTACACTAGTTGAAAATCATATAGCAATTTATTTACAAAGTCATGACACTATAAATCTTTTCATACATTTCACTTATCTATCTTGCCTAACTAATTACTCCCTTTAACCTCAATGGGTTGAGTTAGGGAATGTTGCACTTAAATTCATATGACATTATGATGACAACTATTCACACGAACATCAAGCCAAGAGAAAAAAGTGCAAGTTGTAACTTACAAATTAACATGTACAATATCACATCATTTGTAAAAAAACCTAAGGATGTATTAAACAACAAAATATTAATAACATTAATTACTATTTCAAATAATGGCAATCCATTCTAATAAAATTTACTATAGAAACAATGGATAATCTGCGAGGAACTTCAAAAAGAAAGGCAAACCTCAGATCAAAGTTTGAACATGCTTGGGATGGCCTTGGAGTATATAAGAACTGTCATAGAGAGATTTTAAATGGAACTTTAATCTTTCATTGTTTTTGTTCCTTCTCACAGAGGATGGATAACCATTTATGATTTTTGTGGTCGTTATGTTGTAATTTTTAATTAGCCTTTTGATGTTTTTTAATATCACTGGGATTATATTCATGCCCTTAAGGTTTAGCTCAGGATTTTGTGTCTATTGAGCTAGGTTGATGGAGATGAAAGTTTATGATAGGGTAATGTAGTATGGGGACGTAGTGGTGCTTTGTTTATTTTCTTATTACAACTTTTTACAATGTTTCCCTACCCATAATAAAGGTTTTGTGTTTGATATGGGAAAGATATTTCTAGGGACTGTTTCCAGTGCATACGAGTAGTTCAACATTGTCGAATGCGGGCATCTAATGCCGTGTTCACACTGTCCATAAGTGAACGGATCATATTTGTAATATGTCGAAAATGCTGGTGCCCTAGCTTGGGGGTATAAATACCAAGCTTGTATGGTCGTCCAAAGTTGGTTGCTCCAACTCCAGATAAT
>JBBBWG010013068.1:0-19007 GCA_037176905.1 Azolla pinnata
GTCTATCCTTGGATCGGGATTTCCCCGATCATTCCGGGAAGCCGTAAGCAAGTGGATATTAACGAACAAAGCAATCTACCATTCATCGTCACCCACGAACAGTCTTAGTCTTTCTCCGGAAGGGCTAACAAACATTTGGGCCATTTGCTTCCCTTCTTCGGTCAGGCCATGAAACCCAAGCAACGAAACGAAACAAAAACGCAAGGTGTGGATGACACTTTGGGCTTTGTGGATTCGCTCTAGGTGTAAGGTTGTAATTTGTACCTAACCTTTGAAGTGTTTTTTAATACCAAATGGAAGCTAGAACAGCTAGTTAGCAGAATAATTGAACAGAATAATTGAATGTTCAACACCCATTGTTTTTGTTCCCATTATAAGAGGATAAATGACACTTTGTGGCTTTTGTACTCACTGTAGGCAAAAATGTTATAATTTGTACCTAGCCTCTAGGTGATTTCAAGTATCAAAAGGTGATTGGGAATGACAGAGTCCCACAGAACTCTCGGACAAGAACGATCCGGCTTGGAACGGGGGGCATGTCCGGATCCCGAGTGACGGCGAGAGGCCAGCAGTTGAAGAGGCATACGCAAAGCAGTTCCAGAAGGACTCGAGAAGGTTCTTGCGGTCCAGAGCTGAGGAGATGAGCCAGAACGGGGTCATGTTCTTGCTCTCGCTCTGCCGAACGTCGGCACGAGCTCCTGTGCCGTGCCATAAGGTCTGGAATGACATCTACAACCGCACGTGGGATGAGCACGTCAACGAGGTGAGTCCCAACAACTCTCAGATCGATCCGATAGATAAGCCCTAATTTAAACCCTATCCTTTTTTCATTTTTTGTTTTGGACTCTTTTCCCATCAATGATCATTTCTTAGTGTTAACTATAAAACACACATCGGGTCACAACCTCAACCTCATACATAGGAAAAGCCTTCTAGCGTGGTCAATATTAATAATATATGACCCATAACTTGTAATATTTGAATTCGTTTAAAAATGTATGAAACGTGACTATCTAAATGATAATGCGAATATTCACAAAAAATAACACTTTAAGCTTGGTTTAGTGATAAAGGAAAATAGTCTAAGAGTGTGATTTTATTATTTCTGTTTTGTGTTTTAATTTCTCTGTACATAATTTGAGTTTTTGTATTACTACTTTATAAAGCAAATGTTTTTTAATATTCTAGAGTCTTTTTTCATTCTCGAAAAATACTTTTATACCCAAAGACAAATTCGGAACCTATTCTTTTTTATTATTCACGAATGTATTCTTGACCAAAAACTATAACATGAGATAGTTAGTGATTATTGCACCAATCACCCTCTTTCTCTTTATATAATCATAACTATCTAACTCGTTACAACGGTTTAGGGTTTGTATCATACTCTACTAACGAACTCTTAATGGTTAAGACTATGTTTGTCCAATTGTCTCTTTACACCTTAAACCCTTAACCTTAAACCCTATTTGTGTATTATATTTGTACACAAAGTTTTCATTTCTCAATTTGTTATGGCATTAGGGTCTACTTTGAATTGCATCATACTGTACTAGCGCTTGGAGGGTATAGACTGAATATCTCCATCCGAATGTCTCTCCAAACCCTAAACCCTAAACCCTAAACCTATCTGTACGTAATGTCCCTCCCAGGGAACGATCGAGGCTTCGAAGAGAGATGCTGTCAACGTGAACTTCTACGAGTTCTCGGAGGCCGAATTGCAAGAGGCGTTGCAGGACGTCTTTGAGCTGGAGCTGGTGGAGCTTCGTGTCTTGCCTGGGTGCGACCATCTTGCTCCGCAGCAGCGCGAAAATCTCGTCTCCGACCCTTCCTCTTTCGGAAAGTTCTGCGCCTCCTTCGTCCAGAGCATCAACCAGCCGCTCATCGAGGCTCATATCGGCGCAGATCGCGCCTCTGTGTTATTCGAGCACATGGAATGCATCGCGTTCGAGAGCCACCGCATCCTCACCGAGGCCTTCAATTTGGATCTCTTACTCGCCATCATCCGGAAGAAGTTAGGCAAGAGCAACTATGGCAAGCTACGAAAGGACTCCGAATGTTGGTCTCTAAACCGTTTGTTACTTAAAGCAAACTCTAAACCGTAAACCCTAAACCCTAAACCCTAAACCCAAATTCTATCGTTTGTATCCTTGTTTTCTTGGAAATAGCTTGTAATAGCCGTGCATAGTATTGCCTAAATACAAGCTGATTCGCTCAAGCATTCTGATTTTACAAATTCAATGCTAACGAGAAGTATGTTTTAATCACTAATGGAAGTATATATATATATTATATATATTTATAGGATAAAGATCTTTTAATCGAAAAAAAACAAAAACAATTTCATTGTTAGTAAAGAAACATTTTTTTTGTACACATCGACAAGGCTACTTAGAGATTACATGTCAAACTCAAATCTTTACAAGATTTGTGTACAAGACTCTATCTTACTAGTATTAGCTGTGATTGGATTTGTAGATCTTCCCAAAAGTATTTCACACGATAAAACCAAAAGCACTATTTTGAGATGTTTTTCTCAAGTAGAATTGAGAAGTGAGCGTTCATGGTAACTGGTCTGTCCATAAATTTAAAGTAAACTTTGAGATAAATGCAAAAGCATATTTTTGAATTGTGGAGGCTCTCTTTATGTACATATCCAACTTAGAGATCATGTGCCAAACCTTTTAAAGATTAGTCTACAAGACTCTATCCTACTAGTATTGGATTCGATGACATCCACAGATTTCCCATAAAGTATTCACGACAAAACCAAAAGCAATATATTCCAAGAGGCTTTTGTCGTAGTTAGTATTTCATAAATCCAAAGCAAAGTTTTTATAAATGCTTGTAAAGGCTCTCTCTATGTAAAAGAACTCTTATTTCTCATGACTCCTAAAAAAAAGGCATTGCATTGTTTCGAATCAAGTATGATGACACCGTCAAGATTGTGCATAACAAATCATGGGCATTTCTTGGAGGACTAAGTTGAGTTGTTCATAGTTTTGTCTCGCATGCCAAACTCAAACTTTTCAAGATTTGTCTTAGGTGCTATTCATAAAATATATGTCGTTACAAGCTTTATATATGCCAAACTTATTCTGGGAGCAATTATCAGGCGAATTATTGTATATGATATACAAGCTTTAAGGATCTACACTTATAAATGATATACTAATTCTCATACAACAGCAACAACATTAATCTCTTGCAAGGAAGAAGTTGTGTTAGATCCTCTCAACATCAGGATAGAGGAGGTAATGCATCCTCTCTAATCAGTTGTTCATTTTTTCATTGATCCGTTCTCGTTTATTGCTTACTTGTTCACCTAAGATACGAATCATTTCCACATGTCCTGCTAATGTAAATCTCAGGCGACTGCAAACCTTACATACCAGTTAGTTGCCGCAATCTCTATATGAAGCGGTTGGTACGAGCAAAAAGGCTTCCATCTCCAAACCTACAGAATCAACCCAAAACTGTGGTACTGGTGAGGATTTAATACGATGCCGACCATTCTGATCCTCTTTGGCAGGCCCCGTATTAAAACATTGTCGGCAACAACAAATACGTTGTCATGCATGAAGAATAATCGGATTGGGAATGGAGTTACCAAAGAAGCTGGTGTTGATGCAAAGCGGGGACGGAGAAGGGAGCTATCTGCAGAACTCGGAGATGCAGAATCGCGGGTTCCACATCTACGGGAAACCATACCTCGCAAGGGCCATCGAGTTGTACAAGGAGTACAATGGTATCAAGATGAATTGTCGAGGACATGGGATCGACGAAAGCAGTAGATCATCATCATCATCACGTTTGATCCGGAGCATGGACTATGGGTGCTCATATGGGTGAAATATGCTGGATTGCATGCGTCGTACTCGATACGACTGGGATCGAATCCGGTTTGCTACAACGAAGATCATCAAGAATCATCTCCATCAGCTGCAGCAACAACAGAAGAAGAAGACGATGTTGCTGTGAGTCGATCTTTGCAATCGATCATAACGGATCGATCCGACCGAGTCGACGATCGATTGGAGTTCTAGTATCTCTTCGTCAACCTTCCGTCCAACGATTTTAACATCTTCTTTCGCATGCTCCACGACCTCAACTTTGCAACGGAGCTCAGCAATGATCTGAGGCTGTTCTTGTCACGGTCGACGCTCATCAACAATGATAGACTTGCAACTAGAGATTACAAATAAGCTTTTAGTCCAAAATTAATAGACAATACTAGTGGTGGCACTTTTCAACTCAAGCATTTAGCAGCTACGAAATTATCGACATAGAAGATGATAACATTTTACAAACAAGGTGTTGGGTTCAAGTCCCTCGAAAGCAAGCTTTTTCAAGAGTTGCGAATGTCAATCTCTCGAAGCGCAAGATCGAAGAGAATAAAACCGATCAAACAAAGAAGAACATCATGGCTTATGTATTTATTTCAGATAAAAGAAGAAGAAGACGGAGAGTCCAAATCCTCTTATTACTTCTTCCAGATCATGGCGACCAAGAGATCATTGGTAGCAAAGTGTGTAGAGAGGTTGGGGTCCTGGGAGGCAACAAAAGCTTCCAGTCAGGCAAAGAATCGAGAGGTTCGATCGAGGTCGATATGGGCCTCGATCGAGGGCTGAGTGACACTTCGAGTGACAAACAGTGAAAACCCCGAAGCAGAAGGCTCGGAGAGGAGGCTCTTGCATGGCTGCGACGAGAGGTGATAAAAGTCCTCGAACATGCGGAGCTCCACAAGCTCCAACTCTTCACCGACACTCTCTAATGCCTCCTTGAATTCGGCATCGGTGAAATGATTAAAGCTCACGTTAAAGGCTTCCCTCTTGGAAGGCTCGATGATTCCCTACTTGATTGTAATTGAAATATAAGGCCCACCGAAACAAATAAATACAGTTATAAGCATAGTTTGTAATATTCATATTTGAGAATGGAACAATAATTCAAGCATGGAAAAAGATGCTAAGAAAGAAAATAGATATCGTTCGTCAGAGAGAGAGAGAGAGATAAAGAGAGAGAATGAGAGAGAGAGAGAGAAAGAGAGAGTGAGTGAAAATTTTGTCTTATCACCTCTCCTCCTTTGTAGGTTTTCACTATAATACTACATCTTACCCTTATCATATTTAATGGGATCTCCAAATCTCCCAAAAGGTATCAATGAAATATCAAAAACAATGTTTCAAGGGTTTTCTAATTATAGTTAAAAAGTTGAGCTTTTAAAGTAGTTCATCTTTCATAAATTCAAAAGGAAATGATTAGGGTCTTTTTAAACCTAAAACTTCAAAAGCGATGTTTTGAATTGCAAAGGCTCGAGAGATGAGAAACTATAGAATAGTCTTTATATTCTCATTCTGTCATTCATCTAAAACAACTCAAGCAATTGACTATGCACCATGTGATGACTCATAAAGTGACTATTTTGAACAAACTTGGAAGGAGCTAGTGGAAGAGGTAAGAAATTGAATCATCCTCAATGACGAGTTAAACAATTTGAAAGGAATAACTTAAAGTTTCTAAAGAAAGCAAAGGGGTTAAATGGTTGTGCCTAACATTAGGTGGATTTGCTTACATGACAATCACTTTGTAGAAAAGTTGAGGAACAGCTTTTAATCATGGTAATTTTCATGTATGAAAACAATAAGGAGGTTAGAAAGAAACCACAACGATGGTTTTTTTGTGGAAAAAAAAAAGGAGAGAGAGAGAAATAGAGAGATCGAGATAGAGATAGATGGATTTTATTATCATCTTTAAAGGTGAAATATGACTTATAAGACAAAAACAATGCATTTTACACGATACATTTGGTTATTAGAAAATATATAAAAAATTTATCTTTAAATTTTAAACATTTTATTTTTATTGTAAAATTAGGTGAGACCCATTACCTATGCCGTATATTTCTAGCGTATTACTCTCATGATTACTTTTATTATTAAACTTTTATGCATGCCACATATTTCTAAGATATGCCTGTCATGCACTATTTCTGATGTGAGACTTTTATGCACGCCGCATGTTTCTAATATATGACTTTCATGCCCTACTTCTGATGTGAGGCTTTTATTCCCTATTTTAAACATAAAATTTTCATGCCCTCTTATTTCTAGAGTTTGTACCACAAATAAACTCATATCAAAACACCTCTATTAATATATATATACACACCAGAAAAGTTAAAAGAAAGGATTAGAGAGAATGTGTATGAAATATCAACATAACTACAATTAATATAAGCTTTATTTATCTTTCTATCATTGTGTTGTTGAATTTTACTGTTTTAATGCATGCAAATTGATTAGGGGTAACGTGGTTTTTCACTATTTCTAGAGTTAATGCCAGAAATAGGCTCATACCAAAATAATTTTCTCTCTATTAGCACATATACAATGTGTGAAATATCAACATAATCAATATTGATATAAATTTTTTTATTCCTAGATCTATGTGTTATTTGAATTTTACTGTTATAATACACGCAAATCGATTACGAAGAACGTGGTTCTTCAACACTTTTTTATTCTCTTCTTTTCTTCCTCCCCATCTCTTTGCTCTCACTCTCCTTTACCTTGCTCTCACTCTCTACTCATCACACAAACACATGGCCTTATTGCTTAATGCTCTCTCTTCTTTGCTAATCAAATAGTCAATATCGAGTTTCTGCCTTCTCATGCTCTCTTTTTTTATTCTTTGTTTTGCGGGTCCTTGAAAGATGCCACATGTGAGAATATGACATGTGTCTAAATAGTGCCATAACACATAGGAAAGGAGTCATATTTTGTCGAGGCTCTTATACACTTGAGGTAGAATCATTGTTTTTATATGGAATGAAATGTGATGATTGAGTGCATATGCACATGTGATACATTACTGACATTGATTGGATTAGAATGCACAACATGAGCTAGTTTAAAATGAATTTAGTTAGTACTGCATCAGATTGTCGAGTTAGAAAAAAGCGGAACTCTTACAAAGGGCTTGGTCCAGCTTTGTTTTGGTTAGGAGAATGCCCATGACTCTTTGAATTGTGCTTTATGATTGCGAGTGAACACAACCACAAGATAAAAGGCATGAGAACAAATCTAATTTAATCAAATCCAACACTCTAGATCTATTGCACTTTGCATCGACGTGGAATGGTATGCTACCAGTATTGGGTCGCATGTGATATTGATAAAATAGTAGTAGTTCGATTAAATCCTCATGTGTTATGAACATTTGCGATTTGACTGATTTTTAACACAATTGACCTGTGGATTATTGTTTAGGCTATACAAGCTTCTAGGATCTACGCTTATAAATGATGTACCATTTCTCATACAACAACAGCAACAACAGCATTGATCTATTCTTGAGGAAGCAGTTGTGTTAGATGTTCTCAACATTAAGAAAGATAAGGTAATGCATCCTTCGCAATCGTCATTTATTTTGTATTTAAGAACATTAGGCCAAAATGCTTCCAATACGATTCATATTCATCTATGATGTTTCCATATTAGAAGCAATCAAACCAGTGATAGCTTGCTCTCTTGTTTGACAAAGCAACAATTTGCACGACGACTCTATTGTTGCAGTTGCAGACGTATTGCCTTTCTTAATGGCAGCTTTTGCATTGTTTTTCCCAATGTTTCAATATTAATGCAATCGATTTCCTTACTTCTTCACCCTAGATATAAACCATTTGCTGACTCAAATAAAAGAGACGTTGACGAGTGATCTCGATTCTCTTATCAGACAACAACGATCGAAACATCAAAGTCGACGACAATTGTATGTACGAGCTGGTCCCCACAACTTTGTCCTCACATAGAGAATTGTTACTCTAAGATACTAGTATTCCTTCTTAAGAAGGAGACACCCATCAAGAGCTATGTAGACTAATTAGGACCTTACTTGATGGGTCTCTCTGTGGATGATATTCTATGCTATTCTATTCTATTCTATGCTATTCTATTATATTCTATTCTATTCTATTCCATTCTATGCGAAGCGATCTATTGACCGGAGCAAGAGTTTTCCATCTCCAAAGACTTCAGAATGTCGACCAAAAGCCGTGTAACATACGACAAAACCGATGAATTTGTGACTAACATTTGGGCCATTTGCTTCCCTTCCTCAATCAGGCCGTGAAACCCAAGCAACGAAGCGAAACGAAAACGTAAGGTGTAGAAATCGATCTATCAGAAAATGGAGGCTGCGAAGGTGATGGCGATGCAAGGCGGGGACGGCGAAGGGAGCTATCTGCAGAACTCCGGGGTGCAGGGCCGCGGGTTCCAGACCTACGGGAAACCATGTCTCGCGAGAGCGATCGAGCTGTACAAGGAGTACAATGGTATATTCAAGAAGAATCGTCGAGGAAATGGGATCAACGGAAGCATCAGATCATCATCATCATCATCATCATCATCACGCTTGATCCGGATCGCCGACTACGGGTGCTCGTATGGGTGGAATACGCTGGATTGTATGAGATTCGTACTCGATGTAATGCTGGGATCGAGTGGTGATTCCTTCAAGAAAGATCGACTCGAATCTTCTTCGTCAGCTGACGACGACGAGAATCGATTGCAGTTCCAGTATCTCTTCGTCGACCTTCCGTCCAACGATTTCAACAGCCTCTTCCGCATGCTCCACGATACCAACTTTGCATCGGAGTTGGGCGATGATCTGAGGCTGTTCTCGGCGGGCATCGCGGGCTCCTTCTACGAGTGTGTGCTGCCGCCGCAGAGCGTTGATGTCACCATCGCCTTGTATTCGATGCACTGGCTCTCCCAGGTACATCAGTATCCATTCGATCGGGCCAAACATGAATTGATTTGGGGTCCCTTGACTTTGCTACTGCGAATTTATAGTTCAATTCGAAAAGTTTAATGTATCGTATATTTGATATTTGCATTCGATTATGATTCGCATATCCACGTCCGATATTCTCGAGGAATACCAGTGCTACAATTTATGCTTCGATTAGAGGGAGGAATCCAATAAGATCTGATAGGGGGTCTAAGCTAGAAGAGCTGGTGAGAAGATTGATTCAAGGTTTAGCCCCCCATTGTTTTTTGTTCCTTCCATCAGAGGATGAAGGACACTTTGTGTATTCGCTCTAGGTGTAAGGTTGTAATTTGTACCTAATCTTTGAGCATTTTTTAATAACCAAATGGATCCGGAAGAGCCACTTAGAAGATTAATGTAAGGTTTAGCCCCTCATTAGAGGATGGATGACACTTTGTGGTTTGGTTACTCGATCTAGATAAAAAGGTTGTAATTTGTACTTAGCCTCATGGCGTTTTTCAATACCTAATGGAACATATTAAAGGATTGATGCAATGTGAATGGGAATGACAGAGTCCCCCGGAGCTCTCGGACGAGAACGATCCAGCTTGGAATGGGGGGCATGTCTGGATCCCGAGCGACGGAAAGAGGCCAGCAGTTGAAGAGGCGTACGCAAAGCAGTTCCAGAAGGACTCAAGAATGTTCTTGCGGCGCAGAGCTGAGGAGATGAGCCGGAACGGGGTCATGTTCTTGTTCTCGATTTGCCGAACGTCAGCACGAGCTCCTGGACCGTGCCGTAAGCTCTGGAATGACATGTTCAACCGCTCGTGGGACGAGCTCATCAGCGAGGTGAGTTCCTTGCAGTTGTCGAATCGATCCGATCGATAAAACCCAATTAAACCCTATCTTCGTTTTTCCAACTCTTTTCTCACCAATGATTATTTCTTAGCGTTAACTGTGACACGCACATCGGGTCACATCCTCAACCTCATACATTAGGAAAAACCTTCTGGCATGGTCAATGTTAATATATGAGGCATAGCTTGTAATAATTTGCATTCATTTAAAAATATATGAGACGCGAATATCTAAATGATAATCCAAATATTATGCAAACAATAACACTTTAAGCTTAGTTCAGTGATAAAAGAAAATAGTCTAAGAGTGTGATTTTATTATTTCTTGTTTTATGTTTTAATTTCTGTGTACATAATTTGAGTTTTTGCATTACTATGTTATAAAGCAAATGTTTTTAATATTTTAGAGTCTTTTAATAATTTGAGTTTTTGTATTACTATTTTATAAAGAAAATGGTGTTACTATTTTTCAATACCCAAATACAAATTCAAGAACAAATTCTTTTTTATTATTCACGAATGTATTCTTGACTAAAAACTATGACATGAGATAGTTAGTGATCTATTGCACCAATCACCCTCTTTGTCTTTATATAATCATAACTATCTAGCTCTGTACAGCGGATTAGGGTTTGTACCACACTCTACTAACTAACTCTTCAAGGTATAGACTGTCTTTGTCCAAATGTCTCTTTAAACCTTAAACCCTATTCGCGTATTATATTTGCACACAAAGTTTTCATTTCTCAATTTGTTGCGGCATTCGGGTCTCCTTTGAATTGCATCATACTATACTAGCTCTTGGAGGGTACAGACTGACTATCTCCGTCCGAATGTCTCTCTAAACTCTAAACCCTAAACCCTAAACCTTAAAAATCGTATCTGTACGTAATGTCCCTCCCAGGGAACGATCGAGGCTTCGAAGAGAGATGCTGTCAACGTGAACTTCTACGAGTTCTCGGAGGCCGAATTCCGGGAGGCTTTGCAGGACGTCTCGGAGCTGGAGCTGGTGGAGCTCCGCGTCTTGCCCGGCTGCGACCATCTCGCTCCGCAGCAGCGCGAGAATCTCATCTCCGACCCTTCCTCTTTCGGAAGGCTTTGCGCCTCCTTCGTCCAGAGCATCAACCGGCCGCTCGTCGAGGCTCATATCGGCGTAGAGCGCGCCTCTGTGTTGTTCGAGCGCATGGAATGCATCGCGTCCGAGAGCCACCGCAGCCTCACCGATGCCTTCAGTTTCGATCTCTTACTCGCCATCGTCCGGAAGAAGGAAGACTAGACCAACTATGGCAAGCTACGAAAGCACTTTGTATGCTGGTCTCCGAACCGTCTGTTACTTGAAACCAACTCTAAACCCTAAACCCTAAACCCTAAAACCTAAACCCAAATTCTATTGTTTGTATCCTTGTTTTCTGGTAAGCAGCTTGTAGTAGCCACAGATTGTATAGCTCGAATACAAGCCGATTCGCGCATGCATTCTGATGTTATAAATTCAATGCTAATGAAAAGGATGTTTTGATCAGTAATCGAAGTATATTTATCTATATATATATATAGGATAAAGATCATTTGATCCAAAAAAGCAAAAACAACTTCATTGTTAGTAAAGAAACATTTTTTTTTGTACACATGGACAAGGTTGCTTAGAGATCACATGCCAAACTCAAACCTTTTCAAGATTTCTGTACAAGATCTATCGTAGTAGTATTAGCTCCGATTAGATCTGTAGATCTCCCAAAACATATTCACGACAAAGCCAAAAGCATATTCCAAGAGGTTTTTCTCAAGTAGAATTAGGAAACTGAGCTTTTGTGGTAGTTGGTCTTCCACAAATCCAAAGCAAAGTTGACATAAAATGCAAAAGTCACGTTCTCGATAGCAAAGGCTCTCTCTATGTAGAACTCTGAGTTCTCACGACTCCTAAAGAAAGGCATCGGTGCATTGTTCCAAATGAAGAATGATGACACAGTCAAGATTGTGCAGAATAAATCATGGGTATTTCTTGGAGGACTTAGTTGAGTTGTTCATAGTTTTGTCTCACATGCCAAACTTGAACCTTTCAAGATTTGTGGCAGGTGCTATTCATAAAATGTAAATCGTTACGTTTTAAAAACGCTTGCGATTTGTGTCATTCTTCACGCACTTGTCAGGCGAATTATTTTATATGCTATGCAAGTTTCAAGGATCTACACTTATAAATGATGTACCAGTTCTCATATAGCAGCAGTGGCATCAATCTCTTGCGAGGAAGAAGCTGTGTTAGATCCTCTCAACTTCAAGAAAGAGGAGGTAATGCATCCTCTCTAAACGGTTGTTCATTTTGTGATTGATCCGTTATGGTTCATCGCTTACTTCTTCACCCAAGATATGAACGAAATCCACATGTCTTGCCAATGTAAATCTAAGGCGACTGCGAGCATTATGAACCCGCTAGTTGCCGCAATCTCTCTATGAAACGATCGATATGAGCAAAAAAGCTTCCATCTCCAAACTTATAGAATCAGCCCAAAACTGTGGTGGTATTGGTGAGGACTTACTACGATTCTGACCATTCTGATTCTCTTTGGCAGGCCCCCTATCAAAACATTGTCGGCAACAACGAATTCGTTGTTGTGCATAGAGAATAATCGGATCGGGAATGGAGGTGCTGGAGAAGGTGATGTCGATGCAAGGCGGGGACGGAGAATGGAGCTATTTGCAGAACTTGGAGATGCAGAATTGCGGGTTCCACATGTACGGGAAGCCGTACCTCGCAAGAGCCATCGAGATGTACAAGGAGTACAATGGTATCGAGAGGAATCGACGAGGAAGTGGGATCGACGGAAGCAGCAGCTCATCATCATCATCATTATCATCACGCTTGATCCGGATCGTGGACTACGGGTGCTCGTATGGGTGGAATACGCTGGATTGCATGAGATTCATACTCGATACGATACTGGGATCGAATCCGGTTTGCTACAACAAGGATCAGCAGGAATCTTCTCCATCAATTGCAGGAGAACAAGAAGAAGAAGACAATGGTGTTGTGGGTCGATCCTCGGCTTCATCAATCATAACGGATCGATCCGACCGAGTCAATGATCGATTCGATTGGAGTGGAGTGGATTGGATTGGAGTGGAGTGGACTGGAGTGGATTCGATTCGATTCGACTTGATTTGACTCTATAACTTGGCCAGGATTGATTCGATACTGGGTCTAGCTTAGTGTTAGGCAAACGTTTCTATCCCTATCGGAAAATTTTCCTAGATCGTAACGTGATTTTCAGTTTTCCTAGCGGCTAATTTTCCTTGGTACCACGAATTACAACCGGAATTACAAACAAATAATAACCAATCTCATAAATTTTTAAACTTGCTTTACTTTTTTACATCTCGATTAATAAAATCAATCACTAAAACATAAAGAAAAAGGAACTTGGAAAAGAGAATTAGGAGGGAACCACAAAATGTCCAAAGCAGAAAGGAATATCAAAGATTTTTCAAGTCAATAGATATATGTAATTGATATAAATATAAATATAGCTAGACTATTCAATCTTTTGAACCAATTTGTTTCCTCTCCACTTCTTGTTTCTTGCTCCCTAAACTGGCAAATGTCTCCAATTGGCTGGTAAGTTTATATTGCTCTTAAGACTTTGACAAACACTAAAACTCTAGCTAGACCTGCTGGTGAGAAGATTGATGGTAAATCAATAAACAAATATATATAAAAAACTAGACTATTTAATCTTTTTTGAACCAATTAGTTTCGTGTCCACATAAAAATATAACTGGAAGCAATTCTTGTTGCTTGCTCCCTAAACTGGCAAATGTCTCCAATTAGCCGGCAAGGATATACATTGTTCCTAGGACTTTGCCAAACACCAGAATGTTGGCTGAATATTATGAAAGTACGACGAAGTCGTAAATTTGGAAATAATACTTAGTCTGAAAATCGGAGAGATTTCTATCGAGATCCGAACCGACATGTTGTACATAGAGACTTGGTGATCCGAAAAGGTTCCAAGCATGTATATAAAGCCTTGGCGGCTTACTTATAAAGAGTCCGAAAATAGTCCGGAAGTAGAGTATGTTTATAATATAAGAAGCTTTGCGCTATCTTGTGTCCTATTCAATTGTCTATGTGTAAGAATCGGAGTCTACGGCAATACGAAGTCGACGGATAATCGGATAATCGTATTGGTCAGAGTTTACGGCTAATCGTAGCCTTACGATTATTTCTCCATTCGTATTCAACCACGACCAAGTCTTAGTCTTTCATCTGAAGGGCTAACACATAACTCTAGCTAGAAGACCTGGTGAGAAGATTGGGAAATGGATTTGATGCCAAATATGAATGGGATTCGAAATAGGTCCCTCCCGAGCTCTTGGATAAGACCGATCTGGCTTGGAATGGCGGGCATGTCTGGATCCCAAGCGATGGCGCAAGGCCGGTAGCAGATGCGTACACAAGGCAGTTCAGAGCAAACATGACGAGGTTCTTGCAACGCAGAGTTGAGGAGATGAGTCGCAACGGGGTCATGTTCCTGCACTTGCTTGGCCGTGAGACATCATCAACCACGCGTGGGACCAGCTCTTTAGCGAGGTAAATCACTAAACCCAAAACCCTAAGCCCCTAAACCATAAACCCTATCTGAACGTAATGCCCCCATGAAGATGTTGGATGGATTGATTGATCAATTGATAAACCCCAAAACCCTGAAACCTATCAACGCATAATGTCCCTAGGAAAGTTTAGGGTTTAGGCTAACATTGTCCAAAAGTTATGGGAGGAATAGAAGAGATAGACTTATCGTATTAAGATTAGTGAGAACATGTAAATATAATATGTAGACTTATACTATATTTTCTAGTAATACGGCTCAAAAGACAAACTCTTACTCACACTCTCAAAAGATAAGTCTATTACATTAAGCACATACAATGTTTGACATAAATATAACATTTAGTCTCTTGGGCTTTATATATATATGTTTCACACCGCTTCGAGTTTCCCTAGAAGTGATGATGGCTATGTATGAAACTATTAATACAATACTTATGTTTATTGACTCGTACCTCCTTATATCCACATCTGTCACACTAGTACATATTACTACGATTTTTTTTACGCATTACTTTGACTTATTCATTTACTTTTATATACAATAGAAAGTATTGGATCGATTAATCGATAAACCTTAAATGTCTGAACCCTTAAACCCATAAACCCTATCTGAATATAATGTCCCCGAGAAACTGTCAGATTAATTGATCGACAAACCCTCAAACCCTAACACCCTAAACCCTTAAACCCAATCTGTACAAAATGTCCACATGAAGGTGTTTGATTGATTGACCAATCAGTCGATAAACCCAAAAACCAAACTCCCCAACCCCAAAACCCTAAAACCTATCTGTGCATAATGTCCTTGGTAAGTGTCAGATCGATCGATCGATCGGCGGAGTTGGAGCTGGTGGAGCTCTGCGTCATCGGCGGCTGTGATCATCTCACCTCGAAACAACGCGAGCATCTCGTCTCCGACCCTTCCGCTTTCGGTAAGTTCTACGCCTCCTACTCCCGGAGCCTTATCCAACCCCTCGTTGAGGCTCACATTGGCCCCGATCGCGCCTCTATGTTCTCCGAGCGGATTGAAGAATTCGCGGAGAAAAGTATTTCTCTTTTTACTTGAGTATGCGAGAGTTATTTGTTGCACAAGCAAGAGTGATAGAATTGCTCTTTTCAACATATGGATGCCGACAGAATCTTATAAATAAAAAATTAAAGTTCTTTACTGAATTTTTAATTCTTCAGAGTGTTGTCTGATGCGATGAAATCCGCAATACCATAATCCTGAGCTTCTTCCGCTGACAACAATAGCCCTCATCATAAGTCCATCGATTCCTTCACTGTTGATCTCTTGATCGCCATCATCCGAAAGAAGTGAGACAGACAAATCGACACCGTCATCATCAGCCTCATCGACATTCGATCATGCAATAATATCGTTTGAAACGAGCTCGTGTTGAGATATCATCAACATTGTCGATAATTGTATAGCCATGGCAGCTCTGGAATGACCTCGTACATCTGCCTCGTGCTACTGTCTGTTACCAAAAACGGACTTGTTGTTGTATCTTTTGTTTTTTTTCGGTAAGTTCGAGTCCAATATCCACGAATTGTATAGCTTGAATTGAGTGCAGGCCTATTGGTTTCAATTCAATGCTAATCAAAAGAATCTTTTCAATTGAAAAAGAAAAAGGAAAAGAAGAAAATTGATTAATCATTAGTAACCATAAGCATTTTCTTCATAGATCGACAATGTCACTTAGAGATCACATGCCAAGACATTAACAGGAGACGTAAGCGTCGCAGAAGGGCGGCATTCTCCCCACGCACGCATGACGGTAGCCCGTTTCTTTATAAACACGTAATCGGGGATTGGCTCTCTTTCGTGAACTTCCTATACTCCGAAAGACGACAAAGAATATGATCAGTTCTTGTTCAAACATGACCTTCAATGCTCGCACCTACTCTCCACCTTTACTCAAGGATACTGCCTTTCCTTTCCGAAAGCAGGTCCTTGACAGGTGCCGATGAACTGGTGCCATAACACATAGCCAAAGGAGGCTGAATTGAGAGAGACGACAAAAAAGCTTTGATTAGGAATTGCCCGATGCAGTACCAATCCTTGATACTACATCGGATTGTCAAGTCAGAAATAAGCGGAACTCTTGCAAAAGGGCTTGATCAAACATTGTTCTCATTAGGGGAATGCCCATGACGCTTGAATTGTGCTTTATGATTGCAAGTGAACACGAGCAAAAGACAAGAGGCATGAGAACAAATGTTAACATAAAGCAAATCTCACACTATAGATCCGATGCGCTTTGCATCAACGTGGAATGGTATGCTACTACCATTGGGTTGCACGTGACATTGATAAAAATAGTAGTAGTTCGATGCAATCGTCACGCGTGAAGAGCATTTGCCGTTCGGCTGAATTGTTGATTGCCCTCAGATGAAATATGCATGTATGTATATATGTATGCATGGATTGATTGATGGTGGCCCTCATATGAATTATGTATGTATGTATGTGTATGTGTGTGTATGTATGAATTGATGGTTGCCTCAGATGAACTCAGTGAGCCCTCAGATGAACTATGCATATAATATATACATATGTATGCATGCATGAATTGATGATTGCCCTCATATGAATCATGTATGTATGTATGGATTGATGATTGATTGATGATTGCCCTCATATGAATCATGTATGTATGTATGGATTGATGAAGTGGTGAATCTGGCCCAATTTTATGCATGTAAAAAGGGCCCCCCCATTCCTATCCACCCCAAAATTTAAAGACTCTTCTCCATCAAGACCATGTTGTTGTTGTTGTGTGTTGTGTGGTGATGACCAACTTGCCATCACCACCATGAATCCTAACCAATCTCCTTTTCTTTCTCATTCACCCACCAATTCCATTGATGGCAAACAGGCTAGAGCTTATTCTCTTCTCCACATTTGCCAGCTTTGTTTTGAGTCCAGCTGAGCATGAGGATGATGGGGGCAGATTCCAATGACATAAGCAAGGTTCCATGCACTAGTACCAGCATCCTTGAATCTCCTGCAGAGAAAAGGGCTTCCAATTATAGCAGAGCAAGGGGAAAGAATTGCTCTGCCAACAGGTATATTTTTTGGTTGTTTTTGCCCCACTTTGTCTCATCCCAACTGAATTTGAGCTGATCTATCCATCCCCATTTCCCCTTCAGGCCGTGCAACGAAGCGAAACGAAAACGCAAGGTGTAGAAATCGATCTATCAGAAAATGGAGGCTGCGAAGGTGATGGCGATGCAAGGTGGGGACGGTGAAGGGAGCTATCTGCAGAACTCCGGGATGCAGAGCCGCGGGTTCGAGACCTACGGGAAGCCATGTCTCGCGAGAGCGATCAAGCTGTACAAGGAGTACAATGGTATATTCAAGAAGAATCGTCGAGGAAACGGGATCGACGGAAGCAGCAGATCATCATCATCATCATCATCATCATCATCATCACGCTTGATCCGGATCGCCGACTACGGGTGCTCGTATGGGTGGAATACGCTGGATTGCATGCGATTCGTAATCGATACAATGCTGGGATCGAGTCGTGATTCCTGCGAGAAGGATCGGCTCGAACCTTCTTCGTCAGCTGACGACGAAGAGGATCGATTGCAGTTCCAGTATCTCTTCGTCGACCTTCCGTCCAACGATTTCAACAGCCTCTTCCGCATGCTCCACGATCTCCACTTTGCAACGGAGTTTGGCGATGAGGATCTGAGGCTGTTCTCGGCGGGCATCGCGGGCTCCTTCTACGAGTGCGTGCTGCCGCCGCAGAGCGTTGATGTCACCATCGCCATGTATTCGATGCACTGGCTCTCCCAGGTACGTCAGGATCGATTCGATCAAGCCAAACATGAATTGATTTGGGGTCCCTTGACTTTGCTACTGCGAATTTATAGTTCAATTCGAAAAGTTTAAGGTATCATATATTTCATATCTGCATTCGATTATGATTCGCATTTCCACGTCTGATATTCTCGAGGAATACCAGTGCTACAATTTATGCTTCGATTAGAGGGGCCCCCGGAGGGAATCCGATCAGATCTGATAGGGGATCTAAGCTAGAAGAGCTGGTGAGAAGATTGATTCAAGGTTTACCCACCCCCATTGTTTTTTGTTCCTTCCATCAGAGGATGAAGGACACTTTGTGTAAATTTCGCTCTAGGTTGTAATTTGTAGCTAATCTCTGAGCATTTTTTAATAGCCAAATGGAAGCTAGAAGAGCTACTTAGAGGATTAATGTAAGGTTTAGAGCCCCCCATTAGAGGATGGATGACACTTTGTGGTTTGGTTAGTACTCAATCTAGATAAAAAGGTTGTAATTTGTACTTAGCCTCATGGCGCTTTTCAGTGCCTAGTGGAACATATTAAAAAGGCAGAAAAGAGAAAGGATTGATGCAATGTGGATGGGAATGGCAGAGTCCCGCGGAGCTCTCCGACAGGAACGATCCGGCTTGGAACGGGGGGCACGTCTGGATCCCGAGCGACGGCGAGAGGCCAGCAGTTGAAGAGGCGTACGCAAAGCAGTTCCAGAAGGACTCGAGAAGGTTCTTGCGGTGCAGAGCCCAGGAGATGAGCCGGAACGGGGTCATGTTCCTGCTCTCGCTCTGCCGAACGTCGGCGCGAGCTCCTGGACCATGCCGTGAGGTATTGAACGATATCTTCAACCGCACGTGGGACGAGCTCGTCAGCGAGGTGAGTCCCTACAACCTAAACCCTAAACCCTAAACCCTAAACCCTAAACCCTAAACCCTAAACCATAAACCCTAAACCCTAAACCCTAAAC
>JBBBWG010013090.1:0-19000 GCA_037176905.1 Azolla pinnata
CAATGCAGTGTTGGAGGAAACGGGCATGGCCAATCTGCCACGACGCATTCTGCTGGCGGGCGCGATGGCGCTTGCGATGACCCCTGCGGCCAGGGCCGCCGATCCGCTCAAGGAAATCCGCATCGACTGGGCGACCTATAATCCGGTGTCGCTGGTGCTGAAGCAGAAGGGGCTTCTCGAGAAGGAGTTCGCCAAGGACGGCATCAGCATCGTCTGGGTACAGTCGGCCGGCTCCAACAAGGCGCTCGAGTTCCTCAATGCCGGCTCGCTCGATTTCGGCTCGACCGCCGGCTCCGCTTCTCGTGCTCCCCGCTCGGCCCCTCGTGCCTCGCCGTCGTGCAGCTCGCCGGCTGCGTCGACGACCTACTCCGCCGCAGCGGCCGCCCCGCCCGCGGCCTCCGCGGCCGCCTCCTCCTCCTCTACCACGCCGACTCCCGCCGCTGGTCCCGCGGCCCCGACCTGCCCCCGCCGCCCTCTTCCTCCTCTTCTTCCTCTTCCTCTTCTTCCTCCGCCGCTTGCGCTGTCGTCAACTGCTAGCTACAGCTGCTGCCCGCTCGTGCTGCCTTCAACTGCCAAAACTGCCACGAAACTCCCGAACTCTCTCTCTCGGCCGACCGTTGCAACCCCTTCCTCCTCCTCCTCCTCCTCCTCCTCCCGCGTTCGTGCCATTCGAGTCCGAGCTAGCTAAGCTAGCAACTCGCGGAGAGAGAAAAGAGAGACGGCAGAGCTGCCAACTCTTCTCCCGATCTCTCGAGATCCATCCCTGCGGCCCGTAGAGCAACACACAGAGTGAGAGAGAGAGAACGAAAATTGGCTCCAGCATGTAAGAGAAGAGACAGTGAGTCGAAGCCTGACAGCGAGTCAAAGCCGCAACTTGTAGAGCAAGAGAGATACAGAGAGAACAAGAATTGGCTCCGGTATCTAAGAGATCTGATCGAGAGAAAGAGAGAAAGCCAGACCTGCAAACTGAGACCTACTTATCTTGCTACCTTCATTGCCCATCCGAGCTCGAGCTGCAACTTTGCCAAGCGAGATCTGCGCGATTACTGGCAAAACATCTCTCAAACTCCTCATTCTAAGAGCAACCATCGTGGAGTTGCCCACTGGCGCTAGCGCCCTTATTGCTAATTGTTGTTGACTCTTCAGATATAACAAGATCAATCCATCTGCCTACTTGCAATTGCCACTTGAGTCCGACCTGCACCATGTAGAGAGATCTCGCAATTACTCTCGAGTCCTCGTTTTCAAAGCAACTGTCATGGAGCCATTGCTCCTTTCGTTGATTGCTGACTACTAATTGCTAACTCTTCCGATTCTGATATTCCATCCGCTCGGCATTGGATTGCTCATCTGAGCCGGAGCTGCAACATGCAGAGTGAGATTTGGCGATTACTAGCAGCAAGCGCTTCAAGTCCTCATTCTCAAAGCAACAGCCATGGAAATCTGCCACTGTTGCTTGTGTTGTTTGTTGACCAATTGGCTACCTTGCTCTTCCAAATCTCAGGTATTCCATTCGATTGCAATGCCATTTGAGCCCAATCTACAACATGTAGAGCGACAGAGGGAGAGATTTGGCGACTACGAGCCAGAACTTTAAGTCTTCATTCTCAAAGCAAGGATCATGGGGCTGCTGCCACCACTTGTGCCATGGTCAAGTGCTAAATTGCTAACTCTTCCAATCAAGATAAATCCTGCTACATTGTCTGAGCTACATGTAGAGAGAGAGAGAGAGAGAGAGAGAGAGAGATCTGGCGATTTTTAATGAAGATTTGTCACAACCGATGAAGTCCTCATTCTCGACGCACAAATCAATCCCTTGTGTGTAAAAGGGCCCAAGTAGCCGGTTGTGAGGCTATACTCCAATAACTGCCTCGTTCTGAATTATACCATATGCTTGTACTATGTTCTTCCTCTTCAAAACATTGCACTTTTTATAATAAAAAGTGAGTAGAGCTCTTTTGAAATCGAAGACTTCGACAAATCTATTTAACTAGCCATGTAATATCATAATCTAGGAATGTACATGTTTCAAACTTTCGACATTAATATCTTTCAATGTATACCTTTTTTTTTTTAAAGATCTATTGTGTAACTGGATCGTTAACTTATAGGTAGGTAGGGCCATAAGCTTATTGACTTGTATGTCTAGGCCCAAAACGAATTCAAGACCTTAAGAAAGTTCGGCTTGAGTTATTCATTTTTATGGCTTATTAATGGATATTATCAGTGTTATATATATATATGTATGTATGTATGTATGCATATGTAGACATATTTGAAGATTGCTGACAAGTTCACCAACTAGAAAATCCAGTGACCATGAGTTCTACAAAACTTTGGGCTCCATTTGGCGGACAAACTCTAGTAGTATGCATTTACCCAACAAAACTCATCATTTTAGCTGAATTATTGTTAGCCAAAGATATGGTTTGAACTTATGTAGTAGGAAATCCCCTCTAGGTGGGGGAGACGAAACATTCTTACATTCCATAACGTTGTTTATTGTTATTCCGAATTTTCGGAATCGAATGTTGTTCGAGTTTGTGGAGTGGCAAGTCACCAAGAAGTTCAGTTGAGAAGGACAACAACAACTTGATGATATATTCTTGTTTTTCTTTTCTATCAAAGTCCTAATCCTACCTACTCTCCAAAGATGATAACATTAATAATGGCTCAAAATATAAACCCACTAAATAGAACCCGTTAATTTGCCCTGAAAAAGATATGGGGTTAGTCCATAGGAGATGTTCGAGAATCGTTTTATGCCAATTGATTGGGTTGGAAATGAGGGAGAGAGTCATACATTTGGAAATCATGCATTTTGTTTTCTCTCTTTTTTAAGAAAAAATCATTTAAATTTCTTAAATTTTGACTATTTTATGAAATTGACCATTTTTCTGGTCTAAAACAGAACGCTTGAAACATTCTCGATTGTGTTTGCAGCTCGCAAAAGCATGGTTGGTTCTATGGGTATTGTGATACTAGAATAACATAAATCTAACTCCTCTTGGGACAAAGTTCCCATATAGCATAATTGCGAAAACTACAAAATCAACTTCTTTTTATCCTCTACATATATTGAGATGCTCCAGAAAGCTTATCAACTAGGAAACCATCTCTCTCCATCTCTTCATATTCCTTTTAACCGATAGACGAACATTCTACAAACATACACAGAACGATTTAAAGATCGGTTTATGTACGAAAGATTTCCGCATCTCTCCCAATTCTGTCAGTATCTCCGATTGTCCACATATATCCCACCCAACTATGCCAATATCTCAAAACATTCTGAATTGCTAACATGAAAGTCCAGAATCCTTTCCGAAGACATAATTTTGACTTGCTCCGACAGATAAACTTGCCACATCGGTACATACAGCTTTCAACTTCCGAATATATGCTCTGCTGGCTCCCCCTTTCAACCATCAAACATGAAAGATTTTCGCATAACTCCCAATTCTGCCAATATCCCCAACTCTGCCAATATCTCAAAACATTCTAAATCGCTAACATGAAAGTCGAAAATCCTTCCAAAGACATAATTTTGACTTGCTTCGGCAAATAAAATTACCACATCAATACATACACCTTTCAACTTCCGAATATATGCTTTGCAGGCTCCCTCTTCCTCTTTCAACCATCAAACACAAAAGATCTCCGCATATTCTCCCAATTCAACTAATATCTCAGATTTTTCCGCATCTATCCCAACTTTGCCGATATCTCAGATTTTCCGCATCAATCCCAACTCTGCCGATATCTCAGATTTCCGCATCGATCCCAACTCTGCCAACATCTCAGATTTCCGCATCGATCCCAACTCTTGCCAATATCTCAGGAGATTGAGAAAGACAAAATCTCAAGAGATTGAGAAAAACAAATTTCCAGACCTGATTTTTTGATCAAGTTGCATTGTCGTAGTTCCTCCTTTGAAACTTCTCATGTTCTTTTGTCTGTTTTATTTCCAGCTTCCCCATCTTCTTCTTCTTCTTCTTCTTCTTCACTCCCGTCTGTCTGTCTGTCTGTCTGTCGTCTGTGCGGCGCCATGTCATCCCAACAACAACAACAGCAACAACCACAACCTCAGGGCCGTCGCCCCTTGCGATCCGTGGATGGCAACATCAAAGGACTGATCGACAGCCAATCCATCCACTCCCAGGTGCAGGTAAGCGGCCATTTCCCCGCCTCTTCCGATTTTCTCCCTCCGTTTTCTATCTTTAACTGCGCAAAGCAGACGGGCAGCGTCGGGGTTCCTGGTTTATATGGAAACACGGAAACGGATTCTGTTTATGTGAAATTCTGGTCTCCTGTTCGCGTTTCGTGCTTCCGTTCTGCGTTTTGAAGTCCAGGAGAAAAAGATGGCTTTTTTTTTTGCTTTCATCTCCCATCGATCATCAGGAAGCAGAGCCAGTATTCATCGACATCCTACTTCTGCCTTCGTCGCTATCCATCAAAGAAACCAATGAAATATGTTCCTCGTGCGGTAGAACAATGAAAAATTCTGGTCTTGTTCATGTTTCGTGCATATTTGAAGTTCTGGAGATAAAGGACGATTTTTTTTTCTTTCATCTCCCATCGTTAATGAGGAAGCAGAGTCAGTATTCACTCGCATTCTACTTCTGCCTGCGTAGCTCTCCAACAGAGCAAATTACGGAATCAATTGTGGGATCAATAGCACTAGGCAGTTTTAGGGAATTCCTTCTCCTGCCGAGCCCTAAATAATGACTTCATGCTTTAGGAAATTAGAAGCTAAATCGATGTTCATACGAGATGCATGATCACAGAGTAGCCTACTTAAAGTGCTCGCTGATTTTAGGCTGTGAATGAATCAATCATGGAAGCAAGAAATGAGTTGGCATAGGCTTCTCTTTTTCCATATGCTCGATCAGGTAGGTAATAATCAGTATTTTACCTTAGGATGCATAAGCATGTAATTAAAACCAAACAGGCCTACATATTATGCAAACGAGTCGTTGTGTAAGCATGTTTGTTATAGAAGTTTCTCTCACGAGACAGAAGATGAATTCTGTTAACATTCTTCTGCTTTTTAAGAGTGAAATTCTTCTGCTTTTTAGGTTTCGAGTAATCACAGAATAAGGAGATCGTTGCAGATGCATTCTTCAATGGTTCAGCGACTCGCATTGGACACGTTGATGGAGGTGAGATGACGAATTGGTGTTTGCATTGCTGTATTAGAATGTAGGCCAAAGTAATGTAGCGATCAAGGGTTGTTTTCTATCATTCAGTCCTTTTGTCGATTGTCTTTTCTCTGATTTTTTCCATTTTGTAGACCTCAAATAGGGATATTTTAATGCAAGAGTTGGTGTGCCATTCTTTTCCCATAAATTAGGCTAGATAAATGTGCCCTTTTTATTCTGTTTATCAACTCCAGCTTCGCCAATCATTTGTGTTGTAGTCACTTCATTGACATAGAACACTAAAGTAAAAGCATTGGTATGTCACCGACACAATTTCATGAATTACTCTGGTGTACCTTCAGGTGTTTGTTTTGAACTATCATTTTATTGTGGTGTTGAGGATTGGTGTTAATTGTTGATAATTTCTCGTGTGAACAGCGGACAATAGATATTCTAGGTCTTTCTTTTCATGAACTATAATCGTTATAGTTTTTGAGGTGTTCGTTTATATTTATCATCCTCATGGTTGGAACCTGGAGAGGTAAAAACAGGAAAACAGACCAATTTCGTATAGGAGGGGTAAAACCTCAATTGGACTACTTTCGTGCCAGGAAGCAGCACCTTAGTGATAGTTGCAATGGAATACGCTTGATTACAAATCAAGGCAGCAATATTTCTTATGCACAGGAAATTTGATGTCATTTGTGATTAGCAAGTAATGAAAATGGAGTAAACGAGAGCTCCACTATGAAAAATACAGCATTTCTTCATGGGGTTTATTTTCATTCTTTAGTGGCATTGATTGGTTTGGGGGAGCCATTTTCTTGATGTCGAAGTTAAAATTCAGTTTTTCTACTGATGGAGAAGTAATTTTTGTGAACTGGAACTCCAAGGTCATAGCCGATCCTCTTTCCGAATTGACTGACTTTAGGAGTTAGTTATCCATGTTTTTGTTGCGGAAACAGGTTAGGGGTGATGTTCGAGAATCAGGGCTCTCAGCTTCTTGTTTTCTCATCTTTTAATTTTAAAACAACAAAATACCAAAAAGAATGGGAGTATTTGACACTGACCTGGTGTCAAAGTTTTCCATTAGGGAAGTGATGTAGCATCCTGATTTTTCATCTCATATGAAAGTTTTCCCAACGAACATTAGCAAAGCTGGAACCTGATTTTCGTCTTAACACCTGATAGAAGCTCCATACTTCGCAAAAACCTAGTTTAAGTAGATTTTGGTGATTGAACTGGTTGAGAATGGAGAGCAGACAATTCTTCCATTGATTGGCATAAATGTCTGCTTTATCTTGCTCTCCAACTGATATGAAGAGTTCTGAAGCTGCCCATGATAGTTAGGCACATGCAGTAAATCTACATCCATAAAAGACGATAAATCCATCCTAAGACATGTAAAAAGAGTGCCTGCAGTAAATGGATGTTTATCTTCCTCCTAAGAGATGCTGTGGTCTGATCTATGTTCTTCCATTATATTATCAGTGCATGAGAATAAATCCACTGTTCAATATGTATGGAAAGGGCCTATTGTGTTTATCTTCCTACTAAGAGATGATGTGGTGATGTATTTTCTTCCATTATCAAGTTTACTGTTATCAACCCTGATTCCTCTATCGTTTCTGATTTCGGTCATGTTCAATTGTGGGCTATCGATTGGAATGGACCTTTCTTGCTTACAACAAGCTAATTTGATAACATAGGTGCCGTTGGCAACTCCAAAAGCTATTTGAAGACTGGCCAGTGATTGGAATATTGCCATGATTACAATTGGGACTGCTCCCATATTTGCCAGAGTTATATTATGGGGCATCTTATTGTTTGGGCTTCCTTCAAGACTGTCTACTTATGTCCCTATAATTGTGTGGTCCCTGAGTCTATGTCAGATAATCTCAACTTTGTTCGTGACTTGTGGAACTATGTATGTGCACGTTGCCACTAAAGGCTGCACATGCATGACAAAGTCGAGCATAAGCAGCATTCAGTAGGAACTGGTGAATTTCATTCCTTGTTTTAGGCTTGTGTTTATTCCAAATTTTCTTCTCCCAAGTAGAATTCTGGCTCTGAATGGGTAGTCAATGCCGTGTTTGATTGGGTATTCAATACTGTGCTCGAGTGGGCATTGACACTCAAATTGAACAAACTTTACTTAGAAACCTTTGTTGCTTAAAAGCTACTTCAAATCAGGTAGGAGATTTTATAGTCCCACCTCCCCTTCTAAGGTCAGTACACTGATTATAATACAATAATGTTGGTATGGTCATCCTTGTCAAACATCCTTATGAACCATCCGATCTGTGTGTTATCACGTCACTTACCGATATTGAGATCAAAGTGAATGTATGATGTATCATACTAGACATGACGGCCCAAAATCAAGTATAGTGTGCACTCATCACTATTTGCTTTAGGATAAGAGTGTGATATCTCCAAAAAAGTTTGTCAACTTTTGGAGATTTCGATGGGCATTCATCCACGTAGTTTCTTGGATCATCAGACTTTTCCCTGAGACAGAAAATAATCGGAAGCTAGAGTACTGAAGACCAGATTATACTATGCCAAATCACTGTAGAAAAGGGATGTCATACTCTGAATATCCTCAATTAAGCGTACTAAAGATGATGCGTAAAGTTAATCATGTGATGTGAACAACAAAATCTTTAGGTATATATATTAATAATGTTCGTACATGCCTGTGTGCTGGAAATACTTTGCTGGCTGATTTTATATGTTCATCCAAAATAGCTGGATTTTCATGCTATATTATTGAATCGTGGTTGATGTTATATCATATTTATGCTCGTCATATTTGGGCTGCATCTCATTGACGATAATTTGCTGCCAGCAATTCTCACACAATTATTGCAAGTGAATCTGTTGAGTAGGAGATGTTTCCTGGATGTTAATCAGCACTGAAGTTTTTTTTGTTTATTTCTTTTTAGGGTCATCAAGGATGTGTAAATGCTTTAGCTTGGAATTCGGAAGGATCTATGCTACTTTCAGGGTCAGATGATACAAAGGTATGTTATATGTGCTAATTTTAACACAAACTTATCTACTTATGGTAAACTGATAATTACTAGTAAATGATGTATGCACAGGTGAATGTGTGGGACTACTCCAGTAGGAAGTTAGTACACAGTGTTGATTCAGGCCATTCTGCAAACATTTTTTGCGTTAAGTTCGTGCCTGAGACATGTAATGATATTGTAGCATCAGGTGCTGGAGATTCAGAGGTATTGATATCTAGAAGTAATACAATAGAAAATCTTGACTGTCATGTAAACCCATAATTTTTATTTTCTTTTTGCTGCATAGGTCCGTATACACCGGCTCAACCATTCTACTGGAGGGAATTCATCATTGCATTTCCATTGTCATACAAGGAGGGTCAAGAAACTGGCGGTGGGTATGCCTTTTCCTTATACTCTACACATATTGCTGTTTGCAGAAAGGCCTTGTATCTATGATGCATGCAACCATATGATTTGAACTTCGAATATTCTCCTAGTTTGAATAGAACATTCAAACGCTTGTTTTTCTAACTTGCTAACTCAGAGTATAACACCCTTGGTTTGATTATTGCAAGAAGTTTTCATGTTTACTTCTACATACATAGCTATATTGTATGAATAAATTTATTTCATTTCCTACATTTGGATTACAAAGGACATTAATATAACTTTCGTAAGTATTAAATAATGCCTCATATGTAAACTACGGTTATTGAATATTAGCTATATAGCTTCTTTTCTTTCTTCTTTGAAAGTATGTATTTTGCCAATTGGAAGTACTAAATATGTATTTTGCCAATTGGAAGTACTAAATCAACAATTATGGAGAAACGTCTAACTGCAAGTTAATATACAAAGAAGGTTATTATTCTCAACCAAATTAGAAGGAAATGTTTTCATCATGGTACTGGTTCTCTTCAAAATCAAACTTATGGAAAATAAATCAAACATTGTTAGGGTACAATTAAATATGACCCAGCCGTTAGGCAAATGAACTTTTTTTCCTGATCTTGCAATACAAACAACCGTGTAAAGAAAACAGAGGTGTGCATTGAACCAAATGTGCAGAAGTGATCTGCGTATGTGAGCAAGAGATTGAATATATAAGACAGACAATTAGATATATAGAAAGGGGGTAAAAGAAGTTGGTGAGCTAAATTGCAAAGGAGAAATATACTGACAGAAGAAAATTTTAGAATATTATTATGAGCCCAACTGGCCTTTATGTACGCATCTGTTTGGACTATTGGTGGATCCCACTCAAGTACACTTTGACTCTTAAGTTTTAGCTAGATGCAAGTACCGAGCTCCTCCTGTAACTACACAAATTACAATAAGGTGTGTTCATACACACCTTTTATGTTCTTATCTCTATAAGCACGTGTTCACACATGTTAAGCTTGAGTCCCAACAAAATGCGTAAAACTTTGAATCATGCTTGAGGAAATGATGCAAATCAAAACCTTTTGTCATAATAACGTTGTTCCTGCTCTGAACCAATTAAGTAAAACGTTGATGATATGTATGCAATGCAGATCAGAAAATGTGAAATAAAATCTAGCAAAAAATAGCAAGAAGGTGAGGTCACACTTTGCATGGACAATCGAAAGGGTGGACGTATATGTATTGGTTGTTTCTAGTACATGATTGTTTCTAGTACATGAAAGTAAAGAGGATGAAAAGTTTTCAATGAAAGGCACCCTCCACACAGCTGAGTTAAATTCAGGCTTGTATGACAATGGGAAGGTACTCCACATTATTCATGGGTAGCTTTCTCTCTCACACCATCATGATCCATGGAAATCTATTGATTATAATTTGGAAAAGCTCAAGGTCATGATGAATTGGTGGGATGAAAAAATTGTCTATGCTAATGATATCTTGCTCTGTTTGTTACATATGGACCATTGTCCTGTTCTTCAAGAATGTAGATGCCATGCTATCAAAGAGTTATGGAATAATATTTTGATTAGCCACTATTTGGTTTTACGGTATGGCTCTGCCGTAGAGCTAGGAATTATATCTTTGTGAAGGCCTTTGACATGCAAGGTTTGTGCAAAGGGTTGAAGGGTTCTGCATCCCTGTGCATATGCAATGGAAAATATATGCAGTTTTAGTTAGTGTCAGGAAAAATGTGATTTTGTAATGGGTATGCCAGGGGGTTGTTGCTAGTGCTTAGCTTGATTGGAGTAAAACAAACCCACTGCCACCCACTCTCTGTTTGATTTCTATATAGATGACATATGAGAGAGAGATTTGTTAGTCCAAAAGCATGCTTAGCAAGGATAGCCATACAGATGTTATATGCAGATGACATTATGCTAATATTTGAATCAGTGGAGCTACTACAAAGACATCAACATTTGACAAAAAAGTGATAGATGGGACAAAGGTGATAGTGTCTTATCGAGACGGATGCCCATACAATAATTCGAAAGGTAGAGGGTAACTTAGAGGTGAATAGCAGCTCTGAAGAGCCCACTTGTGATTGTGATATCCTGTAACTGAACATTAGATGAGCAGATCTGAGAGCAATGCTGATGGTAATGAGTTACTTTTCGTTCATAAGATTTAGGACACAACATTGGATAGGTATATCTCTCAAAGCAGTTGGCAGAGAGGAAGTGCTAGAACTTTGGTACATGCTGTTGTCTACATGATTCAGTTTACGAGAGACCCTCTTCCACAAGCTTTTCCATCAACAGTGCAAAGTGGTTTATTGGATTTTATTACATGAAATTTCTACAGTACTGGAAGTGATGCAAGGAACCTTTAAAAATACATGGTTCTTCCTGGATACTTTTGGCATTTACAGACTGATCGACTAGTATTCTTCTTGTTTACATGGTGCCAAAGATATTCTCAAGTTGAATATGCCTGTGTCTTCTATGGAGGTTTCAATTCGAGTTTTAGTTTGGTTAATGTGTGGCATGACTATTGAGCCCTCTATACAATATGAAATTGTCATAATGAGGAGAGTAAACTATAAACAATGCCTATCGAATGAATGGCATAGATGTAATGTTTAGAGCACTTTTATCTCTTGATTCATTAGTTGTAACGTTCTATGTGGAGAGTTTATTGATATATTATTTTCATGTAACAAAATAACAATGTATTTAGCTGAAATGAAATGTTGTCACAACTGTTGGAATGTTTATCAAATAGTCTCCCTGCTTTCTTTTTGTTATTTACCTTACATGGGTGTGGTATGGAATATATTTCTTTGGTAGTAGTACCACTTCTGTTCCCATATTACATGGTCTTGATCAATCATGTAGTAATAGATCAAAGTAACTCCATAACACTTGAATATCAGGTGGAAGAAGGGAACCCTCATGTTATATGGAGTGCAAGTGAAGATGGAACCTTGAGACAGTATGATTTAAGAGAAGACATTACCTGCCCCCAAAATGGAACTGGATCTGCTGATCATGAATGCAGAAATGTACTTGTAAGTGAATGATCTATTCTGATTTCGTCAATAAGATGGTAAATAGCAGATTGTTTGACTTGTTGATATGGCAGCTTGATTTACGTTCTGCTGCCAAAAGATCTCTATCAGATTTGCCAAGCTATTCTCTCGGTTTAAAGACCTGTGCGATTAATAGGACGAGACCACATCAGCTTCTTGTTGGTGGAAGGTATATTGCTTGAACTCAAGGGAAAACATTGCTGGAGATGAAATGTTCTTTAGCACTATAGATATTTTACTGATTTTGACAATTCACAGTGATGCATTTGCTCGTCTCTATGATCGTCGGATGCTGCCACCTCCATCATCCTCAAGAACTCAGAGGAAAGCTTCACCATGTGTGTGCTATCTTTGTCCGGCCCATCTATCAGAATATGTATGTATAGAATTTGCAAGCATGATCAATTTGAAGCACCAACATTTAGTTGCATTCGAGTAGGCGTTGTTTTGCTATACGTGATTTGTTTTTTGCAAGTTGATAGCTGTACTTGTTTATTAATTGGAAATGAATAGTATGATATTGAGGATGTCAACATTGCACGGTGCTGTAGTCTTTAAAAACATGTTCTGCAGAATTCTGACAGATTGAGGTGTTGAATTAAATAGAGATTCCAACATTTAAACATTTTGTTGTTGTATTATGAAATTTTGATGCTTGATTGCTGGAGTATGGAATTATTGATTGATATGGTAGTTACTAGTGTGCATATCGCAACATTCACTTTGTAACGCAAGTTAGTTCTTACTTTAGCAGAAGGCTTTTTTTTAGGTTTTCGTTCCCAGGATCATCTTTTTCAGAATGTTTTATTTTTGTTAACTAGGTTCACTCACAAATTTACATAGCTAATGTTCTTCCAATTGAGCCCATTTATTCTCAATCATTTGTTTTGTCTTAAATATTCTCAACAGAATCGTCCAAGTTTGCATTTGACTCACGTGACATTTAGCCCCAATGGTTCTGAGGTTCTCTTGAGCTACAGTGGCGAGCATGTTTATCTTATGGATGTTAACCTTGGTATGTTCTTCTCTTTCAGCCTCAATATTTATGTGTCTCCTAGCAGATATTTAATGTCCTAAACCTTTTAAACGCCACAGGGAAAGATGATACTGTTATGTATGTTGCCAGTGATTTGCCAAAACAAAATGTTTTAGAGCCCATAGTGAATGGGGTTCAACGCACTCCAACCAAAGTAAATATGAGTAGACAGAAGTCTCCGCAGGTGTTGTTTCAGATATACTTATTTTTAACCTCTTATATCTATAAATGTTTGGAACTGGACTTGTATATCCCTGCATGGCAGTGTATCCTGTTTGATTGTATCAGTCTGGATTCCTTGTTGTGCCAGGTTTCTGAGTGCCAGGAACTGTTAAATGAAGCAAGGAAAGCTGTAACGGAATATCAGAACTATCACTATGCAATAGAAATAGCTTGTGAAGTTCTGGATTCTGGCGATTCAATTATCAATTCTGAACTTCTGTTAGCTTTTCTATGCATACGAGCGGGGGCTTTTTTAAAGGTGAGTAAGGATGTTTCTTATATAGTTGTATGAGTGAATATACTGATATCCACAATCGTATGACAGAGACAATGGAAGAATGATGTGCATATGGCTGTAAGAGATTGCAATAGAGCCCGTGCTCTAGATCCTATGTCAGCTGAGGCGCATAGCATTATGGCCGAAGCATTTTCACTTGTAAGCACTTGTCTGGGTTCCTCTTCCTCAAGGATACATTGTAGAATTAATCAAATTTATTTCTATGCATTACATATGAACAATGAAGCTGGGAAAGCATGCGGAGGCTCTAGACTATGTCACCCGAGCCCAGCAGCTGGATCCCTCAAATGCAAAAACTTCTGAGGATGTAATTTCGCTGAGAGCTAAGCTAGATGCAGGTATTAATCTTGTTTCTATTCTTAGCTTTGAAGATAACAGTTAACTGCTTCTCTTTTCAAACTGTGTGATTTTCATGTAATCAGCCGAGGAAGCAAGAAGAAAGAGTGATGGAGGCAAAAAGGATGCAGGTGGGCAAGCAGCGTCAGTACATTCCTCGAGTGACCATGTATCTCCAGAAGGCAGGGCCTTAGAAAGGGAAGGTGATGATTTTGATGATGACATGGAAATGGAAATGGAGATAGAGGTGCTGGTTGGAGATGAAGATGAGAGAGAAAGGGACATTGGTTTTCAGCAAGGATCGAGCTTGAATCTAAGATTAAGGCGAAGGGCCAACAATGATAGAGATAGAAGCATAAAGTTGCAGTCGCCTAGTTCTGGAACATCCAGTGATGCTGAACTTTCAGAGGTTTCTGTACAATTTCTTGGATTTTTGAGGTATTTACAAAGACTGGTATATTTTCTCACATTGCGTGAAATTTCAGCTGCCAGAATTAGCATTAGACATGCGGCAGAGATATGTGGGACATTGTAATGTTGGTACAGATATAAAGCAAGCCAACTTTCTGGGGGAGAGAGGTATCTTTCTTATGTAGATTACAAAAGTTTGTATTAATGCTTATATAAGGAATTGCATGGACAGCTGGACTTAAGTGGTACAAGACCTGCTACATAGTATCATTTGATGCTCCCAGAAAACATTTATTCATTTATTATAGCGTTATGCTGCACTCACTCCAGCAACTGTACCTAACAGGTGACTATGTTGCAAGTGGGAGTGATGATGGTAGATGGTTCATTTGGCATAAAAGAACTGGCAGGTTGATGAAGCTTCTTAAAGGAGATGGGAATGGTACATTCTAAATGATTTAGCTCGTACAAGTCGTTTAATCTTGGGAGGCTGTAGACTTCTTTATTATACTCTCTGATGTACTTGCAGTCGTCAACTGTATACAATCTCATCCGTTTGACTCAGCTGTCGCCACGAGTGGCATAGATAATACAATCAAAGTAAGCAAATCACATTTATCAAAGGTCTTGTGCTTCTTGAAAACTGATATTTTTTCTTTGCTTGCTGCTGTTATCTATCCTACAGATATGGACACCCTGTGCCCAAGAACCTTCTCTTGTTTCAGGGGGTGTTTCTGGGCCAGAAATTTCCGATTACTTGCAAATTATGAGTGAAAATCAGCAAAGAATGCGTCGCCCGAGAGAGATTGGCTTGTAAGTTAGAAATCAATACGTAGGGCCTGAATAACTCAATTTACCATTACATCTCAATTTATTCAAACCTAATTATATTGCATAAAAAAGATATGTCCGTGCATGTAAATAAGTTTCCTTTGTTCCTGACATTGAAGAATGATAATAGCACTGCCCTGAGTATTTACTATCTTACTTGAAGTAAATATATTTACTACAATGTTAAACAAAGGACTTCCATTTCGAATGGGTTTCTTTTGGAATTCAAGGTTGAAATACCTTTGAATTCTTGAATTTCTCTCTGCATAGGTACCACAGCTAGTAAGCCAATATCTGATTCTTTCTCGTTTTTGCCTTATGACATGTTTTTTTGCCCATGGACAAACACACACTACCATAACCGTCATTTCAGTTATATTCAAGTTGTTGAAATTACTCCTAGTATCTAGAAAAACCATTAGAAACATTGACAATGTTTATGTTAATGTCAATGCTTCTGGATTTCTTTGCAATTGGTATGGTAGATCACATCCTCGTAACTAGCTGGATGTTGGAATTTCTGAAATAGATTCTAGCTGCCCGTTCTAGATCCCCCTTGAGCATTGGAAGATCAAATCTACTTGAGACTCAAGTTTTATACTGCTAGCAAAGCTCCCTGGTTCAATGTGCCATCACATCATTGCATAAATTTCTAGCCATGTGAAGAATGCCAGTGCATGCAATGCATCAGTAACCCAAAACGTTGATACGTGCTCATTATATAAACCTTGGCCTGATTCAAATATTGATAATTTCTGTCTTTCCTGATTTAGTTTCTTTTTTGTTCGTGATACTCACTTAAATGATTGTATCAGCACAACTACCTAGATTTCAGTTGCAGAATATTTTTTCAGGCATCTAAGTAATGAGTTTAGTATGCTCCTATTTTACAAATGAGAAGGATGTTTGCATTCTGACAGAAATGCATCTTATCTCATTCAGTATTGTCATGTCATTACAGAGCTCTATGTTTAAAGTTAAATTGTCATGATTTAACATTTTCCATTAATTCCATATCATGCTAGAAGTCAGGAGTATAACAAAGAGCAGATTGCCTTTCTGTATACTGTTTGGCATCATGATATTGGCGCATTCTCATCGAAATGCTTGATTTACGTTTTCTTTTCTTTTCTTTTTTAGCCCAATTGAGATTCTACAGAGATTTAGGATTCCAACAGAGCATGGGATGCGGCCACCTTTGGGGTGCATACAAAGTTGATCGAGGCTTTCGTTGGGAATGTGCTCCTGCAACCAGGAAATCCTGTTATCCAAAAATGTGTATGTGAAAGGAAATTTCAAATTCGCAGTGCATTAATGCGTATGAAAATGTCTTGAATTTACATGTATTAAATGCGTTTCCACAATCTGTGAGTACAGAACACCAGTATCCATCATCAAAACATGATACATCCACTATCTAGGTGAGTATCATGGTTCTGTAAAGCCATAAGGAATTGCATCTGGTAAGGCCGGTGTTAAATATTGGTATTATATACCTGCAGACAATGTATGTAAGTGTATTTTCATCCCTTAATTGTAAGAAAATGCAATGCAGATCTTGGTTAGTGAATAATAAAAACAGAGCTTGCTCTCTACTTTCGGCTCTTCCACCATTCTAAAGTGTGTAAGAAGTACTTTGTTCATTGTGTGAAATCGTGTTTTGTTTTTGAAGAAATAAGCAGGATGCAGCTTTGTACAAGGCCTGCTGTCGGAGGATATATACTGGATTGATTGGGTTTGTTATTCATAGAGATCTATCAATCTGGTTGAAGTGTGTCTTGCCAATTTTGCAAATGGGAGCGGAAGGATGATGGGAATGTAAGTCAGAATCGTAGGTCGATATGAAGGAATTATATTGCTACAAATTGCTAGGATTTCTCAATCAAATGGAAGTGAAGCTATACTAAGTGGATTTCTTGATCGGAGAATGAAGCCTCCGTGTGAAAAAATGTGATGGAGAATTACAAAGTTCATGAATTGCAAAGAGTCAAGTGCCGGTTTTAGCTTGAGGTGTACAAAAAAAGGCTTACGTTGGTGTGAAAACATTGCAAATTGTTGGCCTTTATTGACTAGCTTTGGATGAATGCCAAGGAGGATGAAAAGCGATTTTCATGTCTATCTTCATCATCGATTATCACCTAGGATTGATTGGAGCATAATTCGTTACCTATCTCGTATAACAGCATGATCAGATTGGTTGTACATAACATCACATTAGAGTGCTACAACATCTCCATTCCAATGTTTACCCTCGTTGTACACGTTCAAATAAATAGTTTCTGATTTCTCAAAGTTCTAGGGTTTATGAGGTTTAGTAGCACCACCAAAAGCTAACCATTGTTACAGACAGATAGCTGACAACTATTGAGGACGAGTAAATTCCTGACTTACCGTGTCAGTAGTTGACAGCTACTTACTTTCGGTAAATTCATGACTCAGTGTTTGGTAGATGACACAAGGCTTGTCTCACGGACAATCAGAGCAGAGCTAGGGCGAGGCACAAGATACAAAGGACAGCAAGAAACTAAACTTAGGATCCCATAACTTGCATTTTTCACCTTGATTGGGGCTCGAGGTCAAGTCCCTCGATCTCCGCATCTGCGTGTGCAGGAATCTCCTGCTCGAAGATTCCGGAACCTTCGAGAACACAAAACCCTTCTTCCATTTGCGGATGCACGGAATCTCTCTTTTCTCGAAGGTTCTGGTATCTTCCAGAAACTTCTAGAGCAAGGAATCTCTTTCTCGAAGGTTTCGGTATCTTCCAGAAACTTCTAGAACAAGGAATCTAGGTTCTGGTATCTTCTTCTGGAGCAAGGAATCTCTTTCTCGAGGGTCTTCTAGAAACTTCTAGAAACTTCCATTCTTTTTCGTCTCTTCTTTCTTTGTCTTTGTCTTTGTTTTACGTTTCTAGAAAACAAAAACCTGCTTGTCTGTGTCGCCATCGCCGCCGCCATGGCACCTGCATCATCATCGCCGTCGTCGTCGTCGTCGTCATCAGATGCTTCTCTCCGATGGAGCTTGCTTCGGCATCACCTGCTTTCCAGAGGTTCGCTCTCTCTCTCTCTCTCTCTCTCTCTCTCTCTCTCCCCCTTGCTCGCTACTCTGAATGTGTTGTATTTCCAAAGGTTTTGCACATGTGCATTTGGAATTTGTCGAAGCATCCACAGCGATGCTAATGCTGTGGTTCGCATTTTCCTTCCCGATAACTGCATGTAAGAAGGGGGTGTGTTCTTTGCCATGGCTTGCCTCCCTTGCTCGGAATCAGGATACGGATATGTCTATGGCTACGACACTCGCGCGTATATACAGATACACGTGCACACAAAAAACGCTTTTTTCTGTGTGTGTCGAGGAACAGGCCAAGAACTAGCCCAACGATCTCATGTCGAGACGTATGCATCCAACTCCTTTCAGCTCCTCCATTGGATCTCGAATGGAGATGTTTCAGATTAGAGGTTAGAGGTATTCTAGGCACCAAGATGTGTAGAGAATCTCCTTCTGATCTACCAACATAAGACATCCTCATGTGGCCCAATCACTTTGGGAATGTGGTTAACCACCATCACTATATTGATCAGTGTGGAGCCATGGAGATTCCCACTCTACTCAGCAGCCTTCCTGCCGCTGTTGATTCTACAGTGGACCTTGGATGCATTTGGTTCATCTGCAGCAAAGGCCAATTTCATTTGACTGGCAAAAGTTGATTCCACCATCTCTATTATGATTCCTTTTTTTTTCTTTAAATGCCCAATTTCCTCAGTTATCATCAATTTCCAAATTTTTTATTGACAGTCTATAGTCAAAGGACCCACGTAGTCCTACATCAATGAGAAGAACCTCAAATTTATCTACTTCAACATCTTTTTCAGTCCCAATTTGTCTCCCTTCCCTGGGTGAACATTTGGGATTCTATAAAGCTGTGCACAAGGTTCAACTGCAATAGTATTAGTCACATATGCTTTCTGTCACTGTTGCATTGCCATTTGAACAGGTGGAATCTATAGGTCTTTTTCTGGCCAACTCGGGAAATGAACACATTCTGGTACTCACAAAGTATCTCACTTACTACTTCCAGCACAAACAGTAGAACACAACTGCATATCCTGATTTTAGGCTATGGATGTCCCCAACGACTCTTTCCAGACTGAATATTCGATTCTGAGTAGAAGCCATGCAGAATTTTTGGGACTTAGTCAATTTTGCATCTCCCAACATCATCCTCAGAAAAAT
>JBBBWG010013101.1:8909-18988 GCA_037176905.1 Azolla pinnata
GATGTGATCGATGGATCGATTCGATTCGATCGATGGATTGGATTGATTGAATGCTTGATCAGAGAAACAACAACAAAGATCAATGGATCGATTGAAAGCCTAATCAGAGAAGAAACAAGAGATCAAAGGGGGCTATTTATGCAATTTCAGAAAACTAGAGGCACAAGAAGAAGAAAGAAGAAGAAGAAGAAGAAGAAGAAGAAAGAAGAAGAAGAAGAAAGATGTACACAAGAACAAGAAGCTGCTTCTCTGCCATCGCTCCGCTGCTACTGCCGTCTCCATCGCCCACCAAGCTCGCCTTCTCCGTTTGCATCTCCTGCACTGCCCACATGACTCGTATGTGTGCTAAGCAGAAGCTCCGAGCTGAAGATTCGCCTCCCACCTCTTCGGTATGCGTTCAGACACGAGCTTCTTCCTCTTCCTCCTCCTTTGCCGATGCTCCTTGTGCAGCTATGGTGGAGAATAAGATGGAACTCTTTGGAGATACGAGAGACGATCCTTACTACTGGCTCAGAGACGACGACCGCAAGAACCCTGACATCATCGCCCACCTCAACCAAGAGAATGCATATGCGGAGCACGTGATGTCTGGTAAGAAGCAATACTCGCGGTTTTTTTCTTTTGCTATGCATCAATGGACAGCACAAAGCTTCGCTGCATTAACTCTTGTTCGCAAAGATGGGAGGTTTAAAACCGTAGTCCCTGCTGTGATAGCTTAAGATCTAAACCTTCGATTCTGGAACTAAACCGGAAGAAGTTAAAAACATGGGAGTAGCCAGTTTAATAGTGGAAAGATCCCTAAAATGTGTGTTCTGTAATATGCTTAAGAAACCATAAACCTTAGGCATGGAGATTGATGCGTTAATGGGCAGGTCAAAGTGCTGTAAATTTAGATTTTGTTTGCAAAGCTTGGGGCTTTTCCTTTTACTGCGTATCAATGGAGAGCTTTCCTTTAGAACCAGCTCATTTTTGCTTAAATCTGAAACCCCACTGATATAGTCCTAAACCTAAACTCCGAACTCTAAACCTAAAATTCTAAGCGTAAACGAATGAAGTAACCAATTCAATAGTGGAAAAATGCTGAAAAATGTAGATGTCCAAAACCTGGCTGTCATGTGATGAAACCCTAAACCCAAAACTATAGGCATGAAGATTGATGTCAAAGAATGCCAAAAAAATGTGCGTGCCATGGTACAAACATTTCTGTTCCTTATCATCTTCATAAAAAGTGTAAGAGCTGAGCAGATAAAAAGAAGCTTCAAGAGGCACTCTACAAAGAGATACGTGGAAGGATCCAAGAAGAACAAGTAACTGTTCCACTGAGGAAGGGTCCTTTCTTCTATTATGAGAAGACTTTCGAAGGACAGCAATACAAACAACACTGTAGGAGGCCTATTAGTGGGGGTGAAGGACCGGGTGATGTGAAGGAAGTAATGGAGAATCATAGCCTTGCATCAGAAGAACAGATTCTCTTGGATGAGAATATAGAGGCAGCGAAGCACGAGTTCTACAGTGTTGGCGCATTCAAGGTTATCTCCAATCTAATGGTGTTGGTTCGTGGTTATCTCCAAGTGATTTTGTGTTGATTTAAAAGGTTACCTGCAGTTGAATGTTGTTGATTCAGAGTTTACCTCCGATTGAATGTTGTTGGTTCAAAGGTTATCTGCAACCAATTGTTGATATAGGATATCTCTGATACTCAGCATTAGGGCTAGTTTGGAGTTTTTTTTTGTTGAGCAATCATCTTGCCAAACAGCAGATTCCTAAGTTTCTCGTATGGAATTCCTGAAGAGCATTTGAGAAAAAGCTTTTAATAAAGAAGATTTTGGGGGTATTCCTGAGTTTTTCTGTAAGCACCACTGTATGGGCTGTGAATCAGCTTTAGCTTACGAATGATAATGGCTAGAATTCAATATATGGTTTCTGTGCATTATGTTCTTTAAGCACTCCAGGGGTCTCCAGATTATCTTACCCATCTAAATGCTCTTATCAGGTTAGTCCAAACCATAAGCTTTTAACATACGGTGAAGACACTAAAGGCGATGAGGTATACACTGTATATACAGTGAATATTGAGACAGGAAAAAGTATTGGATCCCAGTTAAGTGATGTTACAGAGTACGTTGAATGGATCGATGATGAGACTCTCATTTATATTACACAGGACGATTTACATCGGCCATTTAAGGTACGTGAAGTTTTCCTAACTTGTCAATTTACTTAGGTTATACTATGGTATCCGGGGGAGTTTTCCTTCTCATTTGACTATACCATACCATGTATGGATGTGGCTGTATGTGAACTTTACAATGAAATTTTTGAATTGCTCTTTTTGGTGTAGGTCTGGCGTCATAAGCTGAATACATCGCAATTGGAAGATGTACTTCTCTACCATGAAGCAGATGAAGAATTTTCTCTGCATTTAACTAAGTCAGAGAGCCTTGAATATATATTTGTGGAATCAGCAAGCAAAACAACTCAGTTTGTCTTGCATTTGTGGGTGAATGACACCTCTCAAGAGCTCAAGCCCCTGACACCCCGTACCTGTGGTACAGACTTCAGTGTCAGTCATAGGGGTGGACATTTCTTCATCCGGAAGAGAAATGACGAACTGTACAATTCAGAACTGCTTGTTTGCCCAGTTGGTTCCATTGATGATGCCACTGTTTTGCTTCCACACAGGCCAAGGTGCATTCTAAATTTACTTAATACTGTCATTTCCTTTTGGTTCAGCATCAGTGCAGTCGTCATTTTTATTTCCTCATGGCAAAGAGTCGAGATAGCAAATAAGTTGTCTTTACTCATGGCTAAAATTCGGATTATATGCATGGTCTCATTCATTGTCTAGAACCAAGGACATGAATACCAAGACCATATGTATTGAATGTTGTGAAACTGCTGGAAGCATAAATTTAGATTAGATGGAGCGGCAGATGTAGGTATATATCAGGCGGCATCTTCTATTTTTGCTTGTTATTTTGACACAGCGAGCCATCTAGGTATCTCTGCATGCTTGGCAGAAACAGAGGATAGAGCAGGTCATGTAGTGAAAATGCTTAGAAGATTGATAGATCAACGTCTGATTTCATGTCCTTGCAACTGAGAGAAGCATAATACAGTCATGAAAGTGATAATGTACATTTTGGTTCATTGATGAGATGTTTCCAGCTAACAATCACGGCTCTTTTTCTTATCTGCAGTGTTAAGTTACAAGAGGTACAGACATTTGAGAAGCACCTTGTTGTCTATGAGCGTGTAGATGGTTTGCTAAATGCTGTAACATTTTCATTACCTCCGGTTGGAGAGGAGTTGGTAATTCTTCCTCCTGGCAATAGAATTCACTTTTCTGAACCAGCATATACGATAGAACCCATGGACAGCAATTTCTTTTCTCCCATCTTGCGCTATGGCTACAGCTCTCTTAAGACACCGTTGTCTGTTTATGATTATGACATGAACACAGGAGAATCTGTTTTAAAGAAGATAGAACCGGTGAGTTTTCTATATTCATGTTTACATGCATTCATTTTATCCACAAATAATTTATCTGTGAGTATGGAATGGCAAATTGTTGATGGGGTTCACATGCATGCAAGAGAATGTATTTGAATCAGTTGATAGCTTTTGACCAGGTGCTTGGTGGGTTCAACATTGATAACTATGTTACTGTCCGTGAATGGGCCACAGCGGTGGATCAAACTCAAATACCTATATCCATAGTTTATAGAAAAGATGTAGTGAAGCTGAATGGAACGGATCCATTGCTACTCTACGGGTACGGTTCTTATGAGGTAAGCTTTATTATTGCATAGCTCCGGGATTATAGAATAGAGTATTTTCCTGTCTGAAAACATAAGGTGCATATGCAGAGTTGAAACTTGTTTTCACAAAGGTCTAGAAACTAAAACCAATAAGGATTGCATGCTATCAATGCATCTTTGTGTTCAAGGGCACTTAGGCAAGTCCTTTGTTCCCCATATCTATTATTCAGGGGCAATCAGCAGCCCATATTCTACATAACCCACTGCTACCATGATTTTTTTTCCAGGTATGCATAGAGCCCGAATTTAAGTCAAACAGATTGTCTCTGATTGATCGAGGATTTGTATTTGCTATAGCTCACATAAGAGGTGGTGGAGAGATGGGACGCAAATGGTACGAAGACGGAAAATTTTTGAAAAAGAAGAATACATTTACTGACTTCATTGCTTGTGCTGAACATCTCTTAGCGAATAAGTATGGTTCACCGGACAAACTGTGCATCAATGGGAGAAGTGCGGGAGGTCTGCTAATGGGTGCAGCCTTGAACATGAGGCCAGATCTTTTCAAAGTAGTTGTTGCAGGTGTTCCTTTTGTGGATGTTCTCACAACTATGCTAGACCCATCCATTCCTTTGACAACAGCTGAGTGGGAGGTGAGTTAGTTCATGGCATGTTGTTTGTGTGTATATTTCTTTCACGAATGTGTAGTCAACATTTGCACTTCCTTTTTTATCTGATCTCAGGAATGGGGTGATCCACGAAAAGAGGAGTTTTACCATTATATGAAATCTTACTCTCCTGTCGATAATGTGAGCTCTCCCTCTGCCTCTCATGCTGGTTTTAGACGTGACTTTGTGTATTGTAAGTCAATCGTATAGCCTCACACATTGGTAGCTTATCTGTGGATGTATGTATGTATGTCCAGGTCGAAAATAAGCATTATCCGAATATATTGATCACTGCTGGTCTCAACGGTCAGTGTCATGAGTTGCAGCTATCTAATTCTTGTCAAATGCTTTTTAATTTGCATTCGTATTCTTACTGAAGTTCTTGCCTCTGAATGTGATTCTCAGATCCGAGGGTTGCATACTGGGAACCGGCAAAATTCGTAGCTAAGCTACGTGAAAGGAAGACTGGTAACAATCTGCTTGTTTTTAAGTGCGAAATGGGAGCGGGACACTTCTCGAAATCTGGAAGGTGAGCAGCCGCTTCATTTGTCTCAGCTTGCAATTTCTTGTATGCAGTAACAACCTTAGATCAATCGACATCTGCTGCCCTACTTGCTGATTTGGAATCTGCATGCTTTGCCAGATTTGACAAGTTGGAAGAAGATGCTTTTACATATGCTTTTATTCTGAAGTGTTTGGAGATGGGATAGAGCTGATTTAGGAAGCACGTTCCTTGTCATTAATGCACAATTTTGGGTATGGCCCACACTTGACGTTCCGATTTTAAAGAAGTCAGCTTCCAACGAAATTTGCTTAGATCTGAGAAGCACATGCAAATTGTACTAGCCTCCCTGCCCCAACATTAAGTGTTAATAATCAATCCTCTTCTCGTCAGCAATGCATTCTATTTATTAATTTCGACAACGTTAGTCTGTATTGCACAATTGCCATGACCTTTTCTTATTGCTTGAAACTGAGTTCTGCTGAACTAAATGAGCAAAAAAGCTTCCAAATGTTATTTGGTCACCGTTTTTGACAAAGACAAAACATTCTGCTGCTATCCTTTGTTCTATGATTGGCGCACCTTCATTATTGCTAGTCCAGAATAATATTCAATCGCTAAGATCAACTGGTGTTTCTTGATCCCTTAAGTATAAAAAGGCCATCCATGGTTTTCAAGCTTTTAGCCTAGATGGGTATCCATGGTTTGATCCCTTAAATTATGATATCTGTGATTTGACCAGTGTGATAAGTTAAAGGCGTCCATTTTTTCGATCCCTTTCAGGAATCAGTCTATGAACTGAACAGCGAAGAATCATATCGGTTGAGATTATGATTTTGAATCATGCGACAACACGCATCGGATTGAGAGCAGATATTATCTCTTGACTCCAAAAAATCTCTTCCAAAAGAACAATCGGTAGGGCGCGAACCCAATGATCAGAAATGCATGGGGGCAAATCAATGGCTAAAATCATAGCATCTTTCTTGTACTTTGGAGGTTTGGAATGCACCACATTCACACTTATATAGACTCATGAATCAATTCTTTTCCAACAAGATATCCAGTTGTACGCAACATATGGCATTCTAGTTCCTGTTGCAAGCTGGTTTTCAGTTTGTCGAAAATACTGCAGTGCTCTGAGAATCATGTAAACAGATAGATAGTTTGAATTGAAGATCATGATGCAAGTCTTTGGGGAAAGCTAGATTGTGGAGAAAACATACACGGCCATCTTGTTGCTTCTCAGTGATATTTTACAGTGTCATAATATTTACAAATAAGCACTCTGACCAGTTTAATGTATATGCCCACCTTTCTAACAAACAAACATGATCGCACGGATGCATCTTCAGATGTACAAACGGACATGATCATGCGATGCATCCTCACATTTGTAATTGTGCAAGCTGCTTCATGTGTTGAAATTGGAGGTCTGCTATAACAATCACATTGTTAGCAGACAAACTGTATAGGTGAGGTGTAAGACTCCCTGGTCTACACAGAGCAAAACATCTGGAACATGGCGAATTCGACCCACAAGGGGAGTGGGGGGTGGGTTTCTGGTATGTGGGCAGTATGTTTGGTCCCAGAAAGTTGCTCCTTCAAAGGAAAACGATGGCTTCCTCATATATCTGGTCATGTTGTTGATGATGATGATGATGCTGATGCCGATGCTGCTGCTGCTGCTGATGATGATGATCACGAAGAAGTTGGTGGTGGTGGTGGTGGTGGTGTTGCTACTGGTGTCGATGATGATACCTGGCAATCCATCATCATCATCATCATGATCTTCTTCTTCTTCTTCTTCTTCTTCTTGTCGCTGCTCTACCTGCTGTAGTAGCTGCTCTTGCTGCTACCTATAGTTGCCGTAGTAGTTGTTCTTGCACCAGTTGTTGCCGTTGCTGCTGCTGCTGTTGTTGTTGTTGTTGTTGTTGTTGTTGTTGTTGCTGTTGCTGTATCTGTTGCTGCTGATGTTGCTGCTGCTGCTGCCATAGTTGCAGATGTGGTCGCTGCTGGGCAGCGGCTGATGATGGCAAAGCCCTGGAGAGCGTGGCGATGGCGGAGGAGGAGGAGGCGATGAGGATCCGGAGCTGAAGCTGAGGAGGGGCGGCCCTGGTGGTCATGGCGGGGTCGAGCTTGAGGGCATGGTGGAGATCGGATCGGCAGGTGGGGCAGGAAGAGTGCTTGGCGAACCAGGCATCGACGCAGGCGATGTGGAAGGCATGGCGGCATTGGGGCAGAACCCTAACCTCATCGCCGCCTCTGAAATCGCTCAAGCAGATAGGGCATTTCAGAGGAGACTCCTCCTCTTCAGATTCTGCTTCAGATTCTGCTTCAGATTCTTCTTCTTCCTCCTCCTCCTCCTCCTCCTCCTCATCATCATCATCATCATCATCATCATCATCAACAACAGCATCACCATTGTCTGAATCCTTTGATCCCTTCTTCTTCTTCTTCTTCTTCTTCTTGATGGGCGCATCAGAATGCTGCGTCTCTTCCTCATCCTCCTCATCATCACCAACAACATCATCATCATTGTCTGAATCCTTGGAGCCCTTCTTCTTCTTCCGCCTCCTCCTCCTCCTCCTCTTCTTCCTCTTCCTCTTCTTGATGGGCGCATCACAATGCTTCTTCTTGCCTTCCTCCTCCTCCTCCTCCTCCTCCAAGTCGTCTGCTTCATGATAGATGAAAGTGGGCAGAAGCTTGAGCTGCGACTTCTTGACGCCATGCCCACCGGCGGCCATGGCCATGGCAGCGGGAGGAGGAGGATGGGCCACATGGTGCTGCAGGTAGCGAATCGATCGCATGCGGGGCCAGTCGAGAGCATACTTGATGATGCCATTGATGGCGAGGACGCAGATGAGGAGGAGGAGGAGGGCGGCGGTGATGATGATTATGTTGGTATCGAAGGATGAAGCTGCTGGTGATGGTGGTGATAATGATGGAGCGCTGGATATGGTGCTTGTGCCATTAGCCTGCTGCTGCTGGTTGGAGGCATTGAAATTGAACAAGGGCTCTTCAATCTTCATCATCTTCATCTTCATCTTCATAGGGGGGAGGGTGCTGCTGTTGGGGCTTTGTGACTTGAAGTGGGCAATTTTAGTAGGTAAGGAGATGATGAGCTTCTGGTTTTCACACATTTGGTGCTGAGAGATCTTCTTGCTGTTGCTGATTGGAGGCATTGAAATTGAAGAAGGGCTCCTCCATCTTCATCATCTTCATCATCGTCATCTTCATCTTCATCTTCATCTTCATAGAGGGTGCTGCTGTTGGGGCTTTGTGACTTGGAAGTGGGCAAGTCTAGTAGGTGAGGAGATGATGAGCTTCTGGTTTTCACATATTTGGTGCTAAGAGATTTTCTTGCTGTTGCTGATTGGAGGCATTGAAATTGAAGAAGGGCTCCTCCATCTTCATCTTCATCATCTTCATCTTCATCTTCATCTTCATCTTCATCCTCATCCTCATCTTCATAGGGGTTGCTGATGATGCTGATTGGAGGCATTGAAATGGAAGAAGGGCTGCTCCATCTCCATCATCTTCATCTTCATCTTCATCTTCATCTTCATCTTCATCTTCATAGGGGCTGCTGGTGTTGGGCTCTGTGACTGAAGTGGGCAATTTTAGTAGGTAAGGAGATGATGGGCTTTTGTTTTTTCACACATTTTGTACTAAGAGATTTCTTGTTCATCTAACTCCTACACACACACACATACACATACACACTCTTGGCTCTCGGGCACTTTTGCTTTGGGAAACTTGGTAGGCCATATTGAGATGCATGGAATGGGCTATATGATGTGTATGTATCAAGCATTAGATGGATGAGTGTGTGCATACATAGCAAGCATTACATGGTTGAGCATAGCATGGCTTGGTATGATGGCTTGGCCTTAGATGGGTGTGTGCATATAAACACAGATGGTGAGTATGCATGAAGCCTTAGAGATTCATGGTGAAGCCTTAGATTGAACATGTGGGACTATATTATTGATGTGTGTGTATGCATGGGGTGAGTACAAACCCTAATGGGATTTGCCCAATCCCTAAGCTTGTAACATGTTCAGTCAAGACCCACTAAATGGGATTCCTTCTGACCGTGTCGGAAACAGCATAAAAAAGCAAATAATCTATCCGTCGACTATTTCCCCGATGCACATCCTATCTTAGGCGTAATCGTAGGCTTAATCTTAGGGTTAGGGTTAGGGTTAGGGTTAGGGTTAGGGTTAGATGGTTACTTACCCCCACTTCAAACACATGTTCATGAGATTGGACCCCGTATTCCATGACTTGCCATCACAGAAAGTGTTTACTCCCCCCTCCATCGTGTATATATAATTCCGGTAATGGGCACTATTGACTCTATAGCTGCTCTTTTGCTTGATGATCTGCCAACTTTTCTTTTTTCCTAAACACGATATTCCTCTTCGGATAGTGGGCATTAGCATGCGTGCGACAGCCGCCATTATTAAGTATGTTGGATGAAATCCCTTAACCACTCTCAAAACTGTTCCTATCATACACATGCATACACAAATACATACATATGTATAATGAAACTATAACTGGCTTGCTTAATGCGATTGATCATACGTACCATTGATCACGATGGGCACAATTCCCGTTTGCGTGCAATGTATCCATATCCATCGTCTGCGATGCGCACACATGCGCATTCACACATCATGATCCATCCACGGAACGCGAGCACTCGGCATGGCCTACGACCAACCCAGATTCGAGCTCTCAGTTGTTAGTACTTCGGATTGCCTCGTCAGCATACACAAACCTTACGCTCATGTAGATACATGTATGTATTGATGATTCATGTGTTTACTTGTGGATGTATGCACATGCGTATAGTATACACCAAACTACAACTAAAATCTCCATATGTATGTGTTTTGGTATATGTGTTGCTTCGGTATGTATATATGCACATGATTCATTATATTAGTTGATTGGCAGGTATGCATGCATGCACAAGTATCATTATATGTTTGTTTACGTGCATGCATATGGTTCAGTATATGAGTTGATTGTTTGTTTACAAAATTACACACATGCATGCATGCATGGATGGCTATGGGATGTGAGCAAGTGTGTATTGCATTTGAACAAGCATGCTTGCATCTATGCATTCCGTTG
>JBBBWG010013112.1:0-57781 GCA_037176905.1 Azolla pinnata
TATAAGATCAAAACTATGCTTTAAATCCATCAAAACTATGCTTTAGAGGATTTAGAGGAGAGTTATGTTTGCTTACAGTTATTGGTGCACGATTCATGAATGGTCTTAGGTCAATGGAAGGTATTGTTTTCATGCTATCAGATGGGTTTGGATCTTCTGTATTTTGCACTTCATCCATCCCATCTATTATCAATTTGTTCACTTCTTCTGGAAGAGATGAGAGGCCCCTATGACGAGGATTATGAGTATGATGATAGACTTGCATTTGCTTCTCAAGAATGTGTAGCTCTTCCAATGGTTTCTTTCCTATATGTGCTTGTCGCATGAGATTGTAATTATTGAGCATAATAGGAGTAACTTCAATAAAGGATCTTTGTTCCAATTGAACAAGAAGTTGGTGTCGAAGGATCAATCCCACAAACTGTCCCTTGGGAGATCTATGATCTCCTGAAAGCCTGAAGACTGGGAACCCGTTGTGTTGATTACTCTGTAGAACCTTTACAACTTCTGATATAGGTGCAATCTGAATGAATCATTAGTGTGAGTGCTTGACTTTGGATATATACTTTTAACTCTACATACTTGAAAAGTTTACCTCTGGAAACCCAATAACATTTGGAGCCATGATATCACCAGCTGTTAACGAAATGAGCTCGCGGGGAGGTTCACTGTGTAAGAAATGTATGTATCCTACAACAAGTTCATCTTCTCAAATAGTTTCCCAATAACTAAATTTTCTTTTTGAGATTTGATGCAAGGCAATCTAAATCTTATATATACCATACCTAATGCCTCCAAGTCTGCTTCATATGCACCAGCAAAATGAATATGATGACTGATCCAATTGGAGATGACGATAGCAAGTATAATTGGAATTAAAAATTCAATATTTCCTGTACCTTCAACTAGAATAACCACCTAATAAATAGATAAACTAATGTCATTTTCATAAACTTGTGTTCTTGGCCTCCAAGGAGTTAAAACTGACAGATTAACGATTATAGTTTCCCAACATCCCAACTATTCAAAACTGAATTGAGCAGTGAGTGGAGACCAGCTAACAATGTTGACGCTCTCCAGTAGAAAAGTTCTTAGACTCAGTCGGATACTAAATACCATACTACCAAAAAATTAGAAAATTTGGGAATATAAACTTACTGGTTCCAATTCAGTGCCACTTTAGGTATATTTTGTCTTTTTGACAAAGCCTTTATTTACATCACTTCCATGTACAGTAAAAAGATGTCAAGTTACTGGCCCAGTTGCTAAACTCTCCAATATATTCAGTTCTCGAAACCTAACTGCATAATGAGCAGTGAGTGGAGACCAGATAACAATGTTGACGATCTCAAATGGAAAAGGTCCTAGATTGAGTAGGATACTAAATACAATAATAACCAAAAAAATTAGAAAATATGGGAATAAACTTACTGGTTTCAAATCCAATGCCACTTTAGATATATTTTGTCTTTTTGATAAAGCCTTAGTTAACATCACATCCGTGTCGACCAATAAGATGTCAAGTTACTGGCCCAGTTGCTAAACATTCCAATATATTCAGTTCTCGAAACCTAACTGCATGATGGGCTATTGCCTTACTTGCCTTAATAATTCCCATGTGACTCTAAGCCGGCCATGAAAAAAAACTAAGTTGGACAGATCAAACCAACAATTGCCAATTTATATTTCTATAACTACCAAATGATTTTTCTTTGAGTTTCTATCAAACCAAACCAGGTATGGACCAATTTTCAGGCCTAGCATTAAATGAATTCTCAGGCCTATATATTTATTATTAGGTGAACACGAACGTTGTTGTAGACTTACATTTTCGCAATAGAAAATATGCATCCCAGCCTAAAACCCTTTCATAGATGCGATACTCACTTTCGAAATTGCTTACCACACAAACGATCAAGAACTTTGAAGGAGCATTTCAAAATCATGAGGTTTATTGAAAACTACTCACTTCAAACATGCTTCCCACACAAACGACCAAGGACTATGAAGGAGCATTTCAGAATCACAAGGTTTATCGAACAGTATAAAAACATGGAAATTCCCAATGGGAATCAATTGTGGAGCTGTGCACGGATTCATGACCTATGAATTCTGCCACACATGCATCTTTATTGTCCAGATGTGTGGCCATCATGAAAGAGAAACGTGTAAATAGTTTGACATCAGGCTAGAAGACCCAGAAAAGTGAACTATATCTACTCATTATGTAGGTGAACTATATCTACCCAGAAACGTGTAAATAGTTTGACATCAGGCTAGAATACCCAGAAAAGTGAACTATATCTACTCATTATGTAGGTGAACTCCATCAACACTCTTTCACAAACACAAATGAAGTATGAGATGATTATCTTCTGAAATTAGTTGTATTTTTATTTGTTATTTCTTATTAAGTGAAACCTATAGAATTTTCAATACCATTTATTTGATTGAACGCTATTACTTCATCATACTGAACCTTTCGATTATTTCTCTGAGTCACTTCATAACCATCTACAAAGGTGGTTTCAACTGCATATTAATCACCCGAAACGACCTAATCTTTAGTGTAGATCATATCCCTGCTGGTCACTAGGATTATTTTAGAATAATCACCTGTGGCACACATCATAACCCACAAACAATAATGGAGAGCACTAACAATAAAGCCAGAACATCAATTGTCTCTGAATATGGAAAATATACAAAAGAATTTGGCATGGCAGCAAGGAAGAATTTCTAGCTTCAGTACACATGATGATGAATTACAATAACACATACCAAGGATATTGTGGAGCGAAAGATCCCGCCCAGCATAGCTGTTGCACCTATTAGAGCATGAAGCCCAGGTTGAATATTTGCACTGCCAATAAAATTGTTTTAATCAGGTTGCATTTTGCTTCACCGTCCAGATTATCACATTTTTTAAAGAAATAAATACCTTGGAAAAATATTTTTAAAAATGGTCCCAATCAGTGATCCAAATGATGCTCCAACCTGAGTTAACAAACAGAAAATTAGGGCTATGCATTCAAAGGAAATGACTGTATCTTCAGATGCACTCACCATCATTGAGGGCATGAAGATACCACCAGGAGTAGCTACGCCATAGGAAAGAATGAACAATAGAAAGAAAGAGCACGCATATATAGTCAAGCTTCTAACAGTGAAGTATGTCTCACTTGAGCTCCCAAGTTGTAGAAGATGTGTGATCGTCTGCTTAGTTGAATATTTCAAGTTTCAAGGCAAACAAAAACTGGCATTCGATCAATTTTCTTTACAATAGACAGTAAGATTCTTAACAGGTCCATTGATTGTTCAGGTCTACAAAGAAAAGTGACAAAGTTGATTGAATCCCATAAATATACAAGTGTTACTTTGGTATACTGATGTCCTCTCATATACGTGGTAGGTGTAAAAAAGTGAAACCACGGAAACAGACACAGGATTCGAAACACAAAATTGCTACTGAGATAACATTGTACAGTGAAATTATGTACCTGATGTGGCACTGCAAAGAATAAAGTTGCCAAATCATTGTATACTTTCCCCTCCGACCCCTGTTCACAGTTGTACGTAAACCAGAAGTCTGTGTCACTGTCACTGTTTACATATCATGTTATCAAATTATTGAGAGTTGAAAAAAAAGAAATAAATTTAGGACATAGTTCTCAAGACGCGTACTTAGAACTCAACTTACTCTTCTGGAAGTTCTTGACAGCGTCCAAAGAACAATGGCAAAGTGAAAATTATAGTTACACACAAAAATGTGAGAATGCAGGCTTCAAGTAACCTAAAAAGGAGAAAGAAGAACACTTAGACAGAGAACTTGTATTATCTTTTCTTGGGTACTAAAATAGTAGACCTTGCAATATGGTGTGATGCTGATGGCCGTATACGATTCAACCACCCATGAGAAATGTTCACTAAGGCTCCAAGAAATCCAGCACCAATACTTGTGATTATGAATAGAGGTAAATCATAAATGGTGAAATCTGGCTGCCAAGAACAAAACAAATTATATCCACGTATGTTCAGAACCTCATGCTTGAATTGAAAGACAACCATAGAAAATCAGAAGAACCTCAAGTCCTTGAAGTGATAAGGTTCCTGGGACAGAGAATGAGAATGCTCTGCATCACAATGAGTACACTGCTGAATGTAAGGCTTCAGCAAACAAATCATCAATCAATACAGTACAGCAAATCAAATTCTACACATTTCAGAATTTCATGGATATACCTTTGCGATAGCCATGACAAAGTCAGTGTCGCTACTGTTGTGCATACTAGTGATCGCCACATCACCTAAAACTAATCTGTTAGCATTTTTCTATTCTAAATTGTGAAACGCCCAACACTTTAAGTAAATGGCTCTACCTTCCTCGACCAAAAGCTTGAAGTTTCCTCAAATGAATAAAGGACACCACCTACAGGAGCACCGAATGCTGCAGCCAAGCTACACAGAATGGCGATAAAAAGTAATAAGTAAGATTTGCATATCTTTATTTAAGATTTTTTATAACATTCTATATAATTACCCTGCTGCAGCCCCAGCTGAAATGAACTCCCGGCGATCTTTATCAGTATAAATATCCTGGTCATAAAACAATGTTGGTAAAAAAATCCTTCAAACTTTGAAATTGTAGAAAATTCATAATTGGATGCTCACTCACAAATGGTAAAGGGTTTCCAAAGCATCTTCCAGAAAGCGCTGCCTTATGTTTGTTGAATGGCTCAAAACCACAGTGCACCCAGGTTAAAGTAGAAGCAACAGCTGCACCAACATGCACCATAGGACCTTCTTGGCCAATCTGTATACAAATACAAAGAGCTAAGCTAAATGAAATTTTTTGTGCAGATATTAAATGTTTTTAGATAGATCTAACTTTTATCAAATAGCTCGATCCTGCTTTATATTAATTGATTAAGATACAATCAGCCTATACTGGATTCAAGCAGAATTTTTATCTATATGTTGATTTTCTCAAAAGTAACTATATATAACCAGTGAAAAGTACGTAAATCTAGCAGAGAATGACGTGACTAATCTGCATACCCACTAGTATGCCTTATCTGGTAACGAGCATCATACGACAGTACTTTAAGCCATGATTACTTATTAGCATCAGAATTAAAGACCTACCCATGCACACTTGCTATCTGCGTTTGATGACACAACTCATAGCCATGTCTGAATTTATGATTAGAAAAATGGCCTATTCATTAGAATAAATGGTTTTCAATTGTGAAAACACAGATATTTTTCATATTTCCAATAATATGCACAGACGTCTACCCCCAACAATTTGAATAGTGAGCATATTCACCTTTTTCAAACTATGCATAATTTTGCCTATGGTACAATGTTCACAAAAGAACACAATGACATGTGAGTAGCATAAGAATCTCGTCATTTACTTATCCGGAATAGTTTCAGGCATTGGGCCAAAGCCATCCCAACTCTGGATCACAGTAGTATAGCATTTTTCTGAACCAGGAACTAGTGGTTCTTCTTCTACTGTAGCCCACAATATACCTTCTCTTCCTTCCTTTAATAATTTATGCTGATAGAGAAATTTTGTTGTGTAGAGAGTGTACTGGAATCATGAGAAAATGTGAGCACAAAGTTAATGCGCCTGATTGGTCTTGCTCAAACTGAGATATCATATTGCGGAGTTTAACATATTCCACTTTATGCAAGACACATTTCTATGTAATGAATATAGAGAATAATTCACACATAAAAACTGCCAACAATCACAGAAGCCAAGCAGAATTGCAGGACTGCAGAATGTTGGACATTTGACAAGAGTTATAAAGAATGAATAAATAAGGAAACAGCTAAGAAAGCATAAATAAATAGAACATCCCTACATAAAGAAACCAGTAATTGCGGTTGCAATCTGACAACAAAGGTTTGAAGGCGAAAACTAATACTTGATTGTGTCCTATTTCAAAGATGATTCAATATTCTCTTAGAATAGCAATTAAGGTGTGTAACCCTTCATGTAAATTCGGTTAAGAACATCTCAAGCATATTGGGACATGTAAGTGTGTCAGAAGCTCCACCCAAGACAGAAATTTTGCCTGTGTTTATACATAATTATTTTAACTGACTCTACACAATGGAGAAAAGTTTTTAACTTACTGGTAATCCTGAAGATATAGTACAAATTGTTCCGAAGATCTATCAAAAAACAAAAACAAATGTTTCCATTCAAATTCTAGCAAAATTTGACTATTGAAAGAAGAAACTACTTGAATCAATTTATAGATTAGATCACAACCTTTGTCACAAGTGTCCTTACTCCTAAGAGGTCAGGGATCTCATTTCCATTCAGATAAGCCATGACGAGTGTTACCTGCATTTATAGATAAACATCGTATATGAACCTCAACAAACTTCATATTGTTTTTCTATATAAAATGTGTGTATAAGAGTGCAGATTTGAAGCAAGATTAGACTGTGAAGATAGCTGTATTGCATACCCCACCAGAAGCCGCAGCTGGAGCCCAATACAATACTAGACAACTTGAGAGGAACACCAACAAAATGCTGAAAACTGCATATCCCACAAAGGAAATCCAAAGCCCATACTCTATAGTACTCTCTGTCCACGTCCTCTGAAGAAAATTTAACAAGTATCTAAGTATAGCTGGTAATGGTTCTGAAAAGAAGCGAAACCATGTGTTTAATCTTCAAATTACTTACTTTGTAATCTATTATAACCTCTTGGGAATATGATACGAGATATGCCATGCATCCTGTTGAATAGGGAATAATAAATATAAGAAAACATTTTCTTGTTTATAACTTGAGCTGCCATTAAAATGTGCTACGTCAGTTTATACAGCATAGGCAAAAGAAAGCAGCTCCGTATAGCATGCTTGGCAATGTACCAGCTATTTCAGAATCTCAATACTAGATATTCAAACGTGACATTTAGTTTTCAGAAAATTAATTCTATAGAGGGAAACTTGAATATCTGATTACATGTTAAAGAACATTAGGAAAGCATTGGCTTCATTCAATACCACCAGAAAAAGAGCTGCAATTAAATTTACAGACATCATACTGTAGTTGTGATCTTATGTGTCCTTGAGGTTTTGTGTTGGTGCAAGTGTGGAAGACTTTTAAGTTTTTCTTCATCATAAAAACATTCAAGTTTCTGATCGAAACCATCCACACTAACACTATTCTCAAAAGTGTACATCAATACTGCGGCCAGATGATGTATTACTATCGTGCGGTTGCCATAAAGGATCTAGTGTTTGTGTTCATTGTAAAGTGCAACACGTTTATATTTAACATGTATTTCTAGCCATAATGTCCTAAGCTTTTTACCTTCCACAATCACCCAGAAAGTTTGAAAGGTACCATCATCGCCTTGTAAAAGGCATGGAAACAGATTAACAATAACAGGATACTCGTAAGTAACAACATTTATGCAGAGTAGTTCGTCGTTGTCAATGTTGATAAACTACTGAGATTGTTGAAACTTGGTTGATTGTATCTAAGGGCATGGTCTCATACTTGTCCACCCATTGGTATTTCTTTATTTTATATCATCTCAATTAGACGAGTCCTGAGCTTTGGTATATAGTATATAATAAGCAATCCTATAATCTACCAAAAGGGAATGCATGCTTACCGACTAGACATCCAATAAGTACCGTTATAGTCCATTTGGTGAGAGTAAGTCCAGTATACCTGCATTGAGAGGAGAGGATGGCCACCATAAGAACCACATATCAATATGCATACCCAGAATCTAAACGTGGCGCTATATGTTTTCCCATTTATAGTGCATTGACCTCTGGGACTCTATTTCTTGAGACGTTTCTAGATCAAGTGTTAGCCTCTGGGCCTTATGCAATTCATAACCACTTAAACGTTAATTCATGATTGTACATTGCTTCTGACTAATTCTTCTGTTTTCAGCCATGATCGCTTGCTTTCATTTGCTGTCTTTATATTGATGATAATTATTTCAATTTGATTGATTTTATGACTAGATCTGTATGTAAGATGTCACTCATAGGCCATTCTGGCCCCTTGAAAGATGTTCAATATATTTCTATGCCTTTCAGTTCTGATGAAAGCTACTAGCTCCATCTTGATGCCGCTAGGCCTTGTACTATTGACCATTATTAATCTTATTTCAAAGATTTTCTTCACTGCATCTCGATACTTTCAGATGTGGATGCTCTAACTAGTAGCTACAATCCATTTAATTTGATGAGTTCTTGTGGATAAATCTTTATTGTTAATCATAATTAGTTCGACCTAATGTCTGCTATCAGTTGAACTGCTTTAATTTGCTATCCTAAAAGTGGTTTGTCATTGTTAATATACATGCACACATATATGCATACATACATACATGTATATACTTCATTTGCAATAATAAGCATTCCAGAATTTATATCAGAAGGAGGGGAAAAGAAGAACTAAGATAAGGGGCAATTGCAGCCGCATTGTAATCAAAAGACACGGGCAACCATGGTATATATCATCAGTCAGGCATTCTGTAGTCCTCCAAAATGAGGTTAGGATACAAAAAACGAGCAACTTTTCTACTGAGTGTCTAATCCTAGATCAAATTAATCATAAAAAAACTCTCTTTTGAGATTAGTTTTATTGAGGCTCGATTACGTTACCCATAAACCTTTCTCTTCTGAGGTTTTTTGGCCAGCTCTGCATGTACAATGCTATTGATGAGATCATAATCCAAACTTTCAATGGTGGGTTCAGTAGAACCAGCATCCATATCAGATTCTTCCTTGACACAAGATACATCACCACCATTATTTATCCAAACATTATTGTTGGCATTCTTGATACAAGATCTGTTAGCAACATTAGTCTTGACATCGTGGAAATTATCTTCATCCTGATCAATAATGGTATTGTCATCGTAATCATCACCACCGCCGACATAATCACCGTCATCGTAACCATCGGCATCGCCATCACCACCATCGCCATCATATTCCAAAACATCAGAGACATCTTCTTGCGCAATCGTACTAGGCGAGGCCAAGTCAGATCTACTCTCCCGACGAAGCAAGGGGCTCTCGACATCGAATTCTACGGAGCGAGAGCTGCGGCTCTTTTCCATGGGGGATGGAGCTGATGGGGGAAGAAGGGAACCAATCGGGGGAGAGCGGCAGCTTGGGATTGCCGACGTCCGGGAAGTGGATGAGGAGGGTGAAGCAGATCAACTCATCAAAGGCAAACGGGGACACGATGCGAGGGGGCAGGGATTTCGAAACCAAAGCACGACGGGGTTCGGGTGAACAAAAAGGCGATATGAAAGAGGCATACAAAACACGGATGCAGCAGAGAAAGGGGAGAGAAAAAGAGAGAGAAAAGTCGGACCTGAGCGGGATCGACGTGACTCGTCAGGGCTCGTGAGCTGCTTCGCTGTCTGTCTGTCTGTCTGTCTGTCTGTTCTCTCCCTCCTCCTCCTCGTCGTCGTCGTCGTCGTCGTCGTCTGCAGAGATCATCAGATCGAAGAAGATTCCTTCACTGTGTGCTCTCCATGGGTCCCTCTTTTCCTCTGAATTTTGGTTTATTTCCAAAACTACCCCTCGCCTTCTTCTTTCTTCTTTCTTCTTCTTCTTTCTTCTTTCTTCTTTCTTCTGTCTTCTTCTTGTCTTCTCTCTTTTGCAGTTCTCTATTCCCACAGGAAAGAAAATCTTTCATTTCTTGCTCTGATCTGCTCCCCCCAAGAAAGCTCTTTTTTTCCTTTTGCGATTATCTTCGCCGTGCGTTCCTTTTGCATGCATATTCGCTTGCAAACTGGCCTCGAACTTCGATCGATCGCTTCTCGTACACGAGGACAATGATGATGATGATGACGACGACGACGACGACGACGATGATTCGCGAATTGAGCAATGGGGGGAAGAAAGTAATAGCAGCATCGCATCAAGTGGGAGGAGGGGGAAAAAGAAAACCATTTGCAACTCTCGATCGTCCGCGTGTGCATTTATCTGCATTTTGTTTCGCTTTGAGCGCTCGATGTGTTGGGGTATTATTGTGGGATGAGATCGTGGCCTGTTGCTACGGAGCGAGGGGGGCGGAATTTCTCTAAGAAAATGTCAGATGGAATAGATGGATCGATCGAAGCAACATTATAACTACACAACGAGCTCTACGTGCTCTCGCTGAGTGTTGACGTGGCATTAGGAGAACAATCGTGCGATTAGTTGAATATATTGCTAGAGGAAGCCGGTGGGGTAAGGACAATGAAACGCTTGGCATTGGAATTGGAAATGTGGTTTGAGGATCGTTACAGTCATCAGATGGAAATGGATGATGGGATTGGACATGTGACTAGATTTTAGTTAAAGCGTGAATTGTCGGTGGAGATTTAACATTGTCATTAATCATTGGATCGTGTCTTCATCGAGCCTTTTTCTACACCAAGCCAAATGTTTTTGGTGACTTGTAGACTCTAATACGACGCTGAACTTTTCTCTCGACCATCAAAGCTGTTCACGGTGGCTAATATGTCCATCGGCAAGTGATATCATGATCAAAGTGCATTAATTTTTCCTTGATTTATTTATGCATACATTTGGATATCCACATCACTTAGTAACTTGAGTTGGTAAATAAGCGGACAGTTTGTCGCTGTGCAACTCAGGCCACCACAATAAAATCACAAGAGATCGCTCAACATTGTTCCTTTTTGGGCTTCAAGCAAGGCGCTCGATGGCGCGAAATGTCGAGCTGCGTCAATGTGGGCCTACAAATCGAAGCGATCAATCGATCAATCAATGGCATTCATTGTTGATCACCGCCGCTGCCCATCATCGACGATTCTCGCAGTCGGACATGGTAGTCTTCAGGCACCACTCCATTCCTCACTCAATCCTTGATGCCGAATGGCCCGAAGGAATTTCGGAATGTTCGGAAACTGGCTCAAAGGCTAGATTTGTTTTTGTAAATTCCTCAAATCCTCACAATTCCTGGTTTAATCCGATTTCCATTTTCGGTGCACGGCGATCCTCCGATCACGCTCTGTCTTCAGGAAGCACTCGATTCCTCACTCAAACCCTAATGTTGGTCGATCCAGAGGAATTCTGGAATCTTTTTTTCCTTCTCTTTCTGATTCATACAATGCTGGTTTTCTTGAATCTTCAAAAATTGGTCTCGAAGGCCATTTCTGTAAATTCCTCAAACGCTCACAATTCCTGGTTTCTTCTGATTCACATCTTCGGCCATGGCGATGCTCCGATCGCGCTCTCCTCCGCCTCCGACTCTACTCTGAAAGCAGCAGCTGATCCTGGTGCGATCCGATCCGATCCCCTGCCACGAAGAAGAAGCAGCACGTATGTATGTGTCCTTTCTCCCCTCCTGCGCCATTCGCTCCTGTTTTTTTTCTTTTGTTCTGCTCCTCCTCCTCCTCCTCCTCCTCCTCCTTCTCCTGGCTTTTACCCTCCGCGTCCTCTCCTTCTTCCTAGTCCAAATTCTATCCGGGTCTCAGCACGAAGCCCACTTGTTGCGTACGAATTCCGCTATTTGTCATGTGTGTAGGACTCCAGCCATTGAATTTCTTCATCATCGTTATCTCGACCATCGTCCAGGAAAGGGTGAATGGTGGAGAATATATTGGTGCACGAACCACGAGACGTGGATCATATCCTATGATGCGTGCTCCATGGATGATAATGTGGTAAATAATCAATGCTACATGACCTGTGGTAAATAAGCTAGGTGCATCAGCGATGGTAAATAAGGATTTGTGCATGATCCTGGTCAGGAAAACGACCTGCGGTGCATTATCCATGGTCTGTTTGTTGTACATGACACATGATCCAGGTGATGCGCCTTCTGGACTACGTACCTTGACATTGAATTAACTTTATGATTGGTGTTTTACAAGAGTTGATGATTTATCTGTTTCGGTTTGTGACCTTTCAAAATCCTTTTTTTCTTTCTCCTTTTGAGAAGAGAACCTGGTAACTTCACTTGTCTGTGCCCGGTCTTTGAAGAAGAAGGGAATCTCAGTATCTCTTTATTCTCTTGCCTGCGTGCTAGTTTTCATATGTTCTGCTTTAGTCCCCGCTTTTGTCCCTGTCTGGGAGAAGGTATTGGGGATCATTCTGAAATAGAAAATTAGAAGTGTTCAGTCAAAACTCATTTTGTTAATGTATCCATTCATTCTATCTATTGGAAAAACATGGGATGTATTTCCACAATGAATCATGTCGACTCTTTCAGACACTTGGTTTGCCAAGTCCACAGGAAACTGAAAGAACACATTGAAGTGTATGGAGATGGATAATTCGGGTGCTCAATCTCATCCTTCTATAGTGATAGCGAAAAAAACAAGGCACCTGTGTGTACTTGCATTCGATGTCAAGTTGTTCGGCCTCTCTCTTTGTCGTCGATACTGATATGTTATCAAATTTCTCAAGAATGTGTATTACAGGTTGCTTACTTAAGAAGATTGTTTTAACTTGATGTTTAGCACCTGCAGAATTATCAAGAATGTTATTACTATGTCATTATAGGTTATTGATGTTTACTGAAAGGTCTTTTAAGTTTTCAAACGGTACATGCTATTAGGATGTCTCAAGAGATCAAGCATCATAGTACTTATTTTCGTCTTCTCCAGAGACACTGAAACAAAATCATGATTCTTCTTTGTTCTTCAGCATTGACGTCTCCTTCCGAAGCTTAACTTGCGTTCTTCTTCATCAACGTATTGTATGATTCCATGTCAAGAAAGCTGTAATATGCTGCAGAGGCTCTGCTCTCTCCAGGTAACTGAGAATCTGGCATGATGTACTTCTAGGGACTAAATAAATAACATGCAGAAATTAGAAATTTCATTTAGCAAAGTCTAGTAGTGTGTGAAAAGGACTGCTCTTTGTGTATTATTATCCATCTAACCATTGTTTATCTTTAGCTCTTCTTCCTCCTTGTTGTGGTTTTGATTATTTATTGATTTGATCCTTCTCTCCCTTCTGCTCTTTCTCCCATTTGACTTAATAGACTGATCTTCTCTCCCTCAAAGATTGAACTCGTTTATATATATGTCATTATGAACTGATGTCCAAGTTCATTTATCTATTAGGTTTGGATTCATTGACACAATTTTAAGTGCTGATTGTTATATTCAAGAACTTCTTTGTTAACATTATATATTCTTTATAATATAAAAATGTGATACTGTGCTGGCTCGAAACAGTAATTCATTCTGTTATTGAGTCAATGTTTTATGAAAAGGAAGATTGTCATTTTTCAGGCAAATGCATGAAGGGTTTTCCTCACACATAGAAATCGTAGATGGAGGCAAATCCAGCTCAGGTATGAACAATATGAGAATCATATCACATTTGTTATATCTTATAGAAAGGCCTAACCATTTTACATATTCAGCGAGTGATCCCATGGATTCCTATTTCGAGAGTGAGTCAGCTAGATGCAGCCAAATTAGATGCAGAGATGACAGCCATGCTCAAAGAGCAACTGACTAGAGTGTTTTCTTTTATGCAGGTACATCTTTCACTAACATTATCCGTTTTTGATACTTTGACAGTCCTTCAATATTTTCATACGCATACTTGGCTTGCTTCTTCAAGGAAGTTTTTTGTTTTAAGAGGCCAACCTTTTGGCTAACTGTAGAGACTGAATTTAAGTGCATTTTATGTTAGATTTGATGGCCATTGTTTTGAAACTTAAACTACATCAGCTACTCGATCGGAGTTCACATTTGAATAGGAACTTCACGTGGTTTGCAATGTGACTTGAGAAAATATAGACGAAATATATTTCTAAAGCTTATTTAATTACCCTTTATGACAGAACAAATCTCTATCTTGATTGTTTATAGTCCTTTATCAATTTAAATATCACAGTATATTGATATAAAAGACTACGGAATTTTAACCTAACCTCTATTTGATCCACCTACTTGAAAATTCATTGTGTATCAATACAGAGGCATGGGGAAATAAAATGTGAGTTCAATCTATTGTGCCTTGGCATGTAGCCCTTTGTTACTAGTTGTAATGATTATGATTTTTGTTAATCTTTACATGCAGCCAGGATTTCTATCTCGCTATGAGCACGAGTTGGATGCGTGCCTTGAGTTTCTTATCTGGAGATTTTCCATTTGGGTGGACAAGCCAACACCTGGGATTGCTCTCATGAACCTTCGATATAGAGATGAAAGAGCTTTTCTTTCTCTTGTCACGCTTGGGAAAGGTTCAGATTTTCTGGCATATTAGCATATTTACTGAAAATCAGTTGATGTGGTAAAGAATTGGAAATAGAAATATAAAGTCAGTTTTTAAAAATAGTGGAGAGTTTGTACTTAATGCAGCCAGAAACTGGGATTGGTCTTAGGAACCTTAGATATATAGGTGAAAGAGCTTTTCTTTCTCTTGTCATGATTGGGAAAGGTTTGTATTGCTCTCTTGCATACTGGCATATTTAGTGAAAATTGCTGATGAAAGATTTGGACATAGAAATATACAGTCATAGTTTCTTAAAAATATTGGGGATTTTGTGAACTTACTGTATCTCTTCCCAAAATACAGTTAGAACTGGTCTGGAAGGTCCTGGATTGAATAAATATCAGAAGCTTGGGTACTGTTTAGCCTTCATACTTGGTCGCTATTGCTGGGCCCGATTGCAGATGATATCAGCATTTCGAAGATGGGGTGACAATGGTCAGGTACTTCATTTTTCGTCCATGTTATGATAATGAACTTGAAAGCTTTTATTAGATACTGAATTTTTTTTGGCTTATTACTCGACAACTTTTGGCTGATAATCAGGTTATGTCATATACATCACTGTTTGAAAAATGGCATTTGGAGCGAGAAATATAGTATGAAGCATGAGAAATAAATACAGCAGAAAGAAAGAAACAAAGAAAATTATTTCAATGTCTTTTAAGAGGCCAAAGTTATCTATAAGAGTGAACAAGAAAATACATCTTCACTCGTTTTTTCTCAAATAGGAAAGAAAATAAACAAAAATATGTTTAACTGCAAATGAGATCTTAGTGAGGTTAGATATCTAAGGACACCATTTCATATGCCTAGATCGACTGAAGCTTTTGTCTTAAAAAATTTCCAACCTGGGTTGCTCTAAAACTGAAAGATCTCCGAAGCGGGGGAGGGTGCCTTCAATGCTTTGCAATAATGGCCTTTATTTGTCGATGACATGGGTGATGAGGTCTTGGTTTCTTTGCTCGTGGCCTATGTGCCCAACAATTTCTGATTGCTTGGTCGATGCCAGTCACCTTTGGTTGTCCTTGAGAAGCCTCTATTGGTATACTCCTTGGTTAAGCTGTGGCATGAGGAAGAGTTACAAATTAAAGGGATTGTTATTGTTAATGAGGCAAAAACTATGTAAAATGATGTTTACATGATTAAAGATTTCCTTTCAAAAATTATGGAAGCTGAAATCATTATGAGATCGACATCAGACAGATGAAACTTGAGGAGAGAGCATATGCTAAGGGTCAAGGCTGAAAGTGATCCACAGTAATTTTGAATTGTTTTAGGCTTTAGTGTTCTCTGACATTTTCCAAAGGAGGAAACATTACCATCTCAAATAATTTCCTTTATTATCCTGAAAAACATGGATTTTACCGATCAACAGCTCAGGACTGCATATTTTGTGATGAAAACTGTAGAACCATTGGTGGCACAAAGCATGGATTTTGCTTCAAAAAGCTGAAAATGTGTACAAAGCTGGTAGTTTCGTCAATCTCCTTTTATTTCTTCGGACAGGCCGGTAAGAAGATACACATTATTTTGCTTTACTTTTTTATAACAAGAGGATTGTTGTCCATATTTCTAACCTGTTTATAGTCTTTCTTAATATTTTCCTATATATATGCTTGTCAAATGATTTTCGAAATAATAATCAAACCTTTCAATTTTACACAATTAATATAAGACAAGATTGATTTCAATGGAACTGAATTTAAAGCCATTGTTTGTCCGCTTTCTAGTTATCGGAGTTTGATAGAACGGTTTCTTAGCACGAGACTTGTGTATGAAAGGCCAAATATGAATCGAACAGTCAGTTTTGAGTACATGAATCGACAACTTGTTTGGCATGAATTTTCGGTAACTATTCCTTTATTGTATCTTTGATTTTTTTTTTTGTTTTGTACTGTTTGTTAAGGATTACTTTGTTATGATGAAATTATAGGAGAAATTTGGGCTTTAATTTAGATAAGTTTTACCATATATTTATTTCGATAAAGATCCTGAGGATATTAAGGATAAGAGAGATGAGATACAATGGAATAAAAAGCATAAGAGAGAGATGAGATACAATGGAATAAAAAGCATAAGAGAGAGATGAAGGATGCAATTGAAAGAGAAGTAGAAAGGTGAAAGAAAGAAAGACAAAATCATAATGATGTCTTTTAAGCGGCCAAATTAACCTATGAGACTAAACTGGTGAGAAAGAGATGGATGGGAAGGCACACACTGTAATTTTTTTCTGAACTAAAAGATAGATAATTATACAGTATAAATATGGATAGAAAGAGCATCCATTGTATAATGGAATGAATGGTCATTCTATGGTATCATATCAATAGGCATGCCTTATTGTGGTGATTCTTGTCAGTGTATACACATAATGGCCAGTTGACTTTTAACTATCTACATGTTCCCCCAATTGGAGTTGATCCAAAGACATGGTTAGCTTGAGGGTTTAGTTGGTACCAAGTGTTGTGAGTGCTTTAGATACCAGAATATTCTTTTTTATGTGGTCCCATGCTTTGGCCTGGATTAGCTATAAAATGAGAGAAATCCACAGCCAGAACAAGTACCCAGTCAAGTTCAACTAATTAGATATTATACATGCCCATGGTCTTGCTTATGAAGGAGTTCTTTCATGTCAATTTTAAGGGGTACTGGTTAATTTCAATATTTAAGCCGCTAAACTTACATGAATTAGAAAAGAATGAAGTTTTTGATACCATACTCAAGGTGATTGATTGGAACTGTATATTGAATTTTGTCAACGATTGGGATTTGAGGGACATTCCAAGCATTGACGTTCTTGCATCTCCTTGAAGAAAAGTGGTTTGTACATCTTGATGTAACTCAAGATTGTACAGTGTGGTAAGGCCAATGATGGCTTAGAACCGTATGTTGTTTTTTGTTAAAGTCATGCAAGGTTGGGAAATGGTGGATCTTTGAAGTATTGGTGTTGTTACATGTAGATGTCTTAATATAATTCTCCTTAGGCAAAACCCTAAGCCCTAAACCCTGTCCCCTCTAAAGTATTGCAAATGAACTTTAGGATGTAATGTTGGATGATCATAACTCCCGTAAAAGTATTGCAGTTGGAGAGTGGGAAGGATCTCATTGTATTATCCGTTATTGGAAAGATGCATAGATTATATGCAATCTAATGGTAGATTCGAAAGGCAGATCTCATGGAATGAATAGTTGTTTCATGAGTTATAAGTATTCATAATACTATACATAATATTAATAATGGTAGTACCACTTTTTAGAAATTCATGGTTAAATGCATGTTTTACGAGTATTTACTTCCTACATAAATCAGCTGGTATATTTTCATTCTATAGCACAGATGCTAGATTGTAGAAAAAGTTTATCTTCTAATCGTGGTTTGTTTCTTATCTTTATATTTCATTATATGTCTGTTTTTACAAAATAGTATGTCGGTGCTTTTTTTAAAATCTGACTATAGAGTTATTCTTCTTTGCTGTGTTATTCTGTGATATATTGTGATTTTTAATGTGATATATTGTTGCTGTGGTATTCTGTGATGGGAAACATTACACTCTGCCTTGATCCTATTTAGATTTGTTTGTGGTTCCATTAACTGCCGTGAAAGAGACTATACCCATATAACTGCTAGGGTGCAAATATATAGACATCATATATAAATAACATGGTGCAGATATGGACTGTGTACTTTAACTGCCACTGCCAGTGTATAAATGTAGACATTGTATGACTGCCATGATCAAATACCGGAGTAAAAATTGCCATCAGGAAATTTAGATGTCGGATGACTGAAATGGCGATTGTGGCTTGTGTGGAAATCAGTTATGAGCATGTTTGCTATATATGCTTATATCATATATTCAAGATGGCAGTTCTGAAGTTCTACCTGTATTTTGGCTGATATATGACATACATGGTGATGTAGTTGCTGAGTTTGAAAATGTCATCGGCTGACATGACCTGAAATCTTTTTTGCATGCTTGGGGGATTATTATTGACAGTTTATGAGGTGTACTGTTCCATAACATGCTCAAACAAAAACAAATGGAATTCCATTGTAAAATCAGAAATGCAAGTGAGTTGTGTATCAGCACCTTGAAATTAATATACCTAGATAGTCTCTCCATGGACCAGGGATCCATTCCTTCTGTGTTTGTATGGGTATGAGAAACTATTCGAGAGTCAAGAAACCCTTCTGTGTTATAGATAGACCCAGATTTGTCTCGTGACCAGCTCAATCACTGCAGCAACTTATACATTTTCGCTAGATTGCACGCCAGATTGCTATAGTCCTTGCTCTTGTCACTTAGGAAATATTTGAATTGATCCAATGGACACATTAATGCAGCTCTTTAACAAACTATACCTAAACAGCCATAAAATCTTGTAATTGTCTGTACTTCAATGCTTGTTTATTGAATCTTTGCTGCACCATTGATTAACGAATGACATGTGGATTCTTAATTTTTGGCTTTATCAGGAGCTGCTGCTACTCATATTACCGTTGCTGAACATCACATCAATCAAGAAGGCTCTCACGTTTCCATTTTCTAATGGACACATGTCAAAGACAATGATGAAGGATGATGCATGCCCTGTTTGTGAGCGATGCCCTATCATCATACCATATGTGGCGCATCCATGCCAGCATCGGTATTGCTATTATTGCTTGAGGACAAGGTGTATAGCGAGCTTGTCCTTCCGATGCCTCAAATGCAATGAACAGGTCTTGGCCATGCAACGTCTGCACCTAGAAGAAAAGGTCAAGTGAGTTCATCGCACGAACTGTATGTATACCAATGGTGGGCTTCTTCATCAAACAGGTGACTTCGTCGCATGAACTGTATGTACACAAATGGTGGGCTGTTCATCAAACAATGTAACATGTTAATTGGGGCAATGGCATTCCTATTTTTAAAGAGAATTGCAATGACTGTTACTATTCGTTGCCGTTTCCGAAACTCTTTGATGGCTTTGCATTCTCACATAGGTTGCCGCTCGATGATTTCGCAATCATTCTACTGGCAAGTTTGTACATTTGATATATGTGCAAGTACAATCATTTGGTGATCGTAACCTTGTCAATTTGGTTCTTTTGTAGTTTCTCAGTTTTTCGGATGCATTCCTTTGAAGAAACCTGTCAGTACGTGATTTTCTGATTCAAATTGAAATCAGACCAGAAACCATTTTTGGGCCACGCCAAATTACTTTCAATGTTGCTTTTGCTTGGCATCAATGTATTGATGTTGCAGTCTACCATAACTGTTATGTGAAATAACAATTACTTTTCTGTCTCCCTAATATTCTGTCCGTTTTCTAACATTTCTTGGTGAAATTGGAGCCAACATTCATGGAGAGTCTCTAGCTCCATGGTTCAGTGCAAAACAGATCAAGGTAATCGATATGAAACCTGCTCTTTTACTAGAAACATGTTCTCTTGATTTTATGGTGAACCTCTTAGCATATGCGATGAAATGACAGAATCCAAATGAGCAATTTATAGTAGTTTGGTCAGCCGTCTTAAACCATATGAGATAAATTCAATCATATCGATGCAAGTTCTCTTTGTTTGAATGAACTCTTGAGTTGCACAAAAAGGATATCATCATTGACGCAACAGTCCCAAATTATAGGTCTAGGGGTTTGTGGGGAGTTGTTTGACATACGAGCGAGTAAGGGATCCACAGGTTCCAAAGTCCATGTGTTTTGCACAAATCCTTGTATGGATCGAAGGATCGAGGGGTAGAATCATCGACATATTTTGTTTGATCTTTGTATCAATCGAAGGATCGAGGGGTAGAATCATTGACATATTAATCATCAACATATTTGGTTTGGTCTCTGTATCAATCGAAGGATCGAGGGGTAGAATCATCGACATATTAATCATCACAACATACACGATCATATGTGGATCAGAACTAGCTCAAGGTTTCATGGGGACGGATTTAGGGTTTCATGGGGACGGATTTAGGGTTTCATGGGAACGGATTTAGGGTTTCATGGGGACGGATTTAGGGTTTCATGGGAACGGATTTAGGGTTTCATGGCAACGGGTTTAGGGTTTTGTGGGCGAATTTTCTTGGAGCCATTTCTGTAAATTCCTCAACCTCGAATTCTCAGAGACAAGAAAGATCAGACCTTGGCTTCCGGCTATGGCGAAGTTCTCACTCTGCCTCAGATTCTCTCTACAGCAGCGTTCCTGTTGATTGCTCTGCGATCCGGTTCCCCTTCTTGCAAGCAGAGATAACAGGTGAGGGATAACGCTTGATCCATGGTGCCTGATCAGTGCTGCATGATCTTCATTCCAAGATCCATGGTGCATGATCTGCATTCCGCGATCCAATCCATGTTGCATGATCTGAACTGCAGCGTCCATGGATGCATGATGTATGAACCGTGGTGCATGGTGCATGGTGCATGGATGCAGGGTCTGTAGTGAATGGTGCATTTGTGTATGATCTATGGTGTCTATGGTGCATGGTGGTGCATGATAAATCTGGAAAGGGGGCTATGGGTGAGGATCCATAGCAAATGATCTATGGTGCATGATCCACGGTATGCGGTACATAGCAGATGATGCATGGTAAGCATGATACTCGATCTGCGAAATCCATGGTTCATGATCCACAGTACATAGTCATTGGGTGCTAGAACTCAAAATCCCACCATTATCATCGGCAGTTGACCGATCGAGTCATTTCCTTTCATCTTCCCTTGCTAGATTGGTGAATGCGATTGTCGAGAGAGTATGAACGAGGAGTACACCATTCGCCCTCTTGAGCCATCAGATTTCTCGAAAGGGTTCTTAGCGCTACTGGCGAAGCTCACCACAGTTGGGAATGTATCGGAAGAAGAGTTCACCAGAAGGTTTGAAGAGATCTTCGATACGGAGAAGAAGGGCGAGGGCCAGACTCCCCCGTACATCATAGCTGTGATTGAAGATCAGGGCCGGATCGTTGCGACTGGCACTCTCCTCATCGAGAAGAAGTTCATTCATAGTTGTGGATGCATTGGCCACATCGAAGATGTGGTTGTGGACGAGGCCATGCGTGGCCATAAACTGGGGAAGCGCATCATCCACTTCCTAACCGACTGTGCCAGAGATGCCCATTGCTACAAGGTGATCCTCGATTGTAGTGAGCACAATGTTGGGTTTTATGAGAAATGTGGGTATTCCAGGAAATCCGTTCAAATGGCAAAGTACTTCGATTGATCAAAGCCGACAGGTACACGTGCCCTTTCGTGCAACTCATGGTAGGTTTTATGAGAATTGTGGGTATTCCATGACATCCATTCAAATGGCAAAGTACTGCGATTGGTCAAAGCAGATAGGTACACATGCCTATCATGCAACTCATGCTTTTAGTGCATATAAATTTGGGTTCCATGGACATACTTCTGATTGCAGATAGGAGTTGCCGTGAGTTTTCTAGAGAATGTGAATGGCCTCAATACAGTTATGGTTATGACTGGTTGAGAGTGTTCCCAATGAATTTATTTATTTTTTCACATGCTTGCATTGGGCTTTTCCCAATTTCTCATTCGTCTGAATTCTTGCTTTCCATGAACTAAGCTAGATTCATAAGTTCATATGCACATTTATAACTGTGCAAGTATTCTCATAGGTCAAGAGGATGGTGTAAAAACTCTGGCAAAAAACCTTTCGGTACACAAGAATAGTTGTTACTACTCTTTAGAACCAAAAGTGGTTGATATATCAACTGTAGAAACATATTTCTGTCACCAGTTTGAGGTTGTAGCAACTTCTGTTCCCATTGCTTCTCGGCATGGGCTTTTTGTACTATAAAAAACAGGCACTGTGGACTGGGTCATCAAACATACACGTAAAAACAAAGCTCAGGGACTTAGATAGCTTGAGAGCCTGGCTGGCTTCAAAAAACTGCTTCAGATGAAGGTCCTCGATGACATGTCCCCTCGTACCGAAACTAGGCACATGGAACTACTACCGGTGCATCGATTTGTTTTCCGGGGCATAATAGATTTAGTTGTCATTTCGAATTTATCTCAAAATATAAGTTACTGCATCAGATTGCGTTGTGCGTGATTTTGGATCACAATGAAAGATGAGAGGGTAACATTTTTTACTACATTATGGCATAATTCAAAATACAATCAGTCCACTGATGCAAGATTCATTGGAATCAATTTGTTAAATGGAAGGATGCCAAATTCATTTGCATATAGATTAATGAAGGCTAGATGGTCACCTTATCATTATTATCTTGGTATGTTATCACTTGTGAATAGATGACTAATATCTCCAAAACATCTTTGAAACTCTTTGATAGAAAATTTACAGTCTTATAGTATTGGATATCTTTTTCCTTGAGTAGTGACTCATGATCCAATTATTGTTAGTCCCCATTACAAGTCAAATATCGAACAAGAACAGTTGGATTTGAACTTGAAACCAAGGTTAGCTACTATCAAACTTTGTCGGTAGACTTATTAGCTTTTATGCTTTGTGATGGGCTTTGTAAAATGTTGTTGGAGCTTGTTGCTACAGTGCTAGGCATCATTACTTTAAATTGATGGGTTCGATAGATCTGAAAAGCACACTGTGCTATTCCGCCTTTTCTTGTAGTCACTTGGTAGACATTGTATAACTTATAACTTATACAAGAACTCGCTTGTACTCTTGCATGTTATGTTCACTGACAGGCTTTGTCGTAAACACTGGATCGAGTAAGTTGTTCCCCTCGAAAAGAAAAAGATGCGAAATGGAGGTATTTTCAATACAGGATTGCACAACGATACTGATTGAAAAGACGAGGTCAAGAAATTTTATAAACCGTAGGGACTGCGAGGAGCTGGCATTGAACGAAAATGGTTATAACGATACGAGCAGAGCTGCTTCGTATCATATTGAGTAAACTCATGCGTCTTCTCTATGTGTGACTATCAACTATGGTTTCATTGCAATGCGTGGTTTGTTACTTGGCATGCATGCAATCATACCATTTCTTGGCGATCTGTACAATGGTTATATTGATGGCATGGGTTAATGTTAGAATACAAATTACACGGATGGGATGGGTTAATGTTAGAATACAAACAGTGCAACGTAGATGAGCTTGATGCCAATAGCAGTTGGAAGTTACAGCTGCCTACGCAGAGGGATTCCAGACTCCTCCCCCCAACTGCCTCTTTACTATGTTTGGAGGCCTGATTCCTCTGTTTCGTTAGACGAATGGGGCATGATATCCGATAAAGCCTCATCCGACGGATCCGATGACAGAACAGAAGAAAGTCTGTGCCGTTTGGAAGTGGAAATATCGTCGCCTGGGTTTGGTGGTGATAGCCGACGCGACGTGGTTCATCCATCGATCCATCGATCCATCCATGCACTTGTTCATTCGTTTGAAGCCTTTTCTGGTCGCTGCATTTGCTGCTGTTTCCGGTTCGAGGGACCTCATGCATATATCCAGTATTTATGAGGCATCTGCTGTCGCCGCATCCCACCACACACTGCTTGTCTGATGGAGATGCGCACACATGTTATGCATACGGCTTCCGCATGCAATACGCATGCGGGCGCATGTAACATATGTACGTATGTATGTACGCGATGCGACGTATGTATGTATGTATGTATGCGTGTATGTGTGTGTGTGTGTACGTGTGTATGCGCATCTGCGGACGAGTGAACCGGGCATTCGACAGTGTGAAACGGACGGGCGCCTTCTCCGCGTATTTGTTCCGCGTACAAATACGCGGAACCGGGAGAGACGGGAGCACGTACCTTTGTCAAAATACGCATGCACATACATGTATGTATACGTACGTACGTACGTTTAGAGAGCATGCGTATGCATACGCGGATCCGTAGAGACCCGGGAAGAATACGTAGAGAGGGAGGGGGTGTACGTGCGTGCGTACGCGGCGGCGTATGTACGGCGTAGGGAATCTGCCGCGCCGTATGTATATACGGCCTGTATCGTATAGGATTTGGATAGATACGACGGGGGAGCTCATTTCTTTCTGTAGCTTCCTTCCTCGCGAAGGCAGCCTTAGCTTCTTCTTCTTCGACTCGCTGCTGCTGCTGCTGCTCCTCCTTCGCGAAGGCCATTGCTTCTGCTGCTGCTGCTGCTTCTTCTGCTTCTTGTTCTTTCTTCCAGAAGCGATTCTGCTGCCGCTTCTTTGCTTCGCCTTCCAGAAGCGATTCTGCTGCCGCTTCTTTGCTTCGCCTTCCAGAAGCGATTCTGCTGCCGCTTCTTTGCTTCTCCTTCCAGAAGCGATTGCTGACCACTTCTTCTTCTTCTCCTTCCAGAAGCTCCACTACTACTACTACTACTACTACTTCTTCTTCTTCTTCTTCTTCTCTAGCGCTTCCTCCTGATGCATTCTCCTTCGCGACGTACACAACTTCTGCTTCGTCTTCTTCTTCTTCGCACCAGATTTCTGCGTCAGCCAAACTGAAGCAGAGGAAGAAACGGAAGGGGGGAACGGGAACGGAAGGGACCTGGAACAGAAAGGCTCGGACTGGGAACCGTTTTGAGTGAAGTTTTTTCGTCTTTCCGCAAGAGAAAAAGGTCTTCCAATTTCTGAGTATGGAAATTAGGTAACCGGGTTCGAGATTACAGCTCAGTCGCTTCTTCCTCATGCCATAGCTCCTTTCAGGCATGGTTATCCGGAGGTGAAAACCTTGGCCGAGGAGGAGGAGGAGGAGGAGGAGGAGGAGGAGGAGAAAAGATGAATGGAAATTACGCTGCTCCATTATGCCGTCGCTTGATTTCTCTCCCTCCACTGTTTATAAACTTCTGACCTGTGTTTTACGTTGCTCACTCGTCACATCATACCTTTCCCTGAATCTCAGCTTCTTCACGACACTGTAACTAGCAGTCCAAGTTTTCTTACATCAGAAAACGGGAAATGGAAAGGGGCTGCCGTGCTTGTCAAGAACATAAAGCTGGCCAGCAATAAATACCAAGCGAGGTTAAAGAAAGTCTTTGCGCTTTCTTAGAGCTTCTTCTATATGCTAGAGTTATCCATGTCGTAGAATTTTGCATCTGTATACCAGAAAGGACACAGGAATCAGCATGGTTTCTCAGAGATAAGTTTGTTGAGTGTGAAAGACAAAGCGTCTGATAAAATAAAATTATCCGTTTGTAGAGCTGATTCTTTGGCTGGTAGCTTCAGTGATCTCGAAGGTGCATTACGAAAGAAGAACCAAAGGAGCGGGGAGTTGATTCTTTGTGAACTCGAAAAGATACATTATGAAAGAGGAACACGGGCAACATAAGCAAAACGAAAACAAGAACAGGAGCTTCCAGAGATAAGACCTCGTGGTAGAGCGTGAATGGAAAGGTTCGTAGATGAACAGACACAGGTGTGAAGAAGGTTGGTATGGTGGAAAGTCAAGGGGTGCTTTCAGGCACCCTCTTCTCCAATCCTTCTCAAGTTTCTGCTCTGTCTAGATCATCAGAATTGTACGAAGGAAAACTATTGATCTCTTTTCGTTTAGAAGAGGTGGAGCTGGGAATACTCATCAATGTGGAGGTCAAGCGATAACATTGTGCACCGGTTGTTCAGCCGTCAGATCTCTACAGCGGCTCCAAACACCCATGTACGTACATCTATGTCTTCATCTACCATCAATTCTCTGAAATATTCCTTGTTTTCTGGTATTTTGCCTATAACACGGTTTCACTTCCAGAATTTGTATGTATATATCTGCTGTTGGTTCAATGCATAGTTTATACTTTGCTAGTAATTCTGATACTGTTGTTTTTGTTTGAGGAATCTTTCCAAGTGAGTGTGTCTTTTAGCATCATATAATTTGGTTGAAGTTATGGGTTTGGGCGAGAATAGTTTATTCAGTATATGTTGCCAATTAAGATGGTGCGACTGGTCAAATAATGAATTTTATTCAGCATTGTAAATGATGTTTCTATTTTGTGAGGAACGTCTCTTGGTCAGAGTGTAGTTTTAGATAGTAGGATATTTGGACGAATCATGGTCTTGAGAGTAAGCAAGATTGTACCCTGGTGCATGTTCTTGGTTAAGTTGACATGACAGATGCCAAGTCAAATACTTGGCGTATGTGTGAGAACTTAGTAAAAGTATTAAACCACAGCTCTTCTCTGCATGTCAAGTCCTGAACATATGCGTTGAAAGGTTTATAACAATTTGGCTTGATCTTACACTTCACATGTTTTCACCAATGCAATTCTGATTGTTTTTTAACCTGGGCTTGCCTTCAAGACAGCTTATTAAAAGTAGTAGACCATAATCCCTTATCTTCTTCTATGTTAGTGCCTGAAATCTGATTGATAATTAAGGATATTAAACTAAGTTGAGGTTGGGACAGATGTTGCGACATCTTTTAAGAATAAAAGATCCAAAACTGATATTGGGACAGACACTGTGACATGTACTGTTTGTCTCAGTATTATTAAGGCTGACCAAAGGTAGAGTGTCCCCTGAAAATTTTTCTTGTCTTCTACATTGTACGAATTGCTTATCAGAAATCCAACAGTGGTTTAGCTATAATTCTGTCTTTTTCTGATTATAATGATCACTCATAAGAGGAGGGAAAAGTTTTACTAGTGACTTGGATTGATATATCTTGGTTCATGGGATTATTGATACTAGTGGCTTCCAAAGAGACTTCTCTGGAAATTATTGATGACAATTTACATTTTCTTTCTCTTTGCTGGCAGCAAGTCTCACTTAATTGTTGTATTAATTCCAGATTCATAGGGCGAGATTGCTATACGAGAATATAGTTCCGAACTATACAATATATGGGGCAGAATATCCTGATTTACACATTAAGAAATTCACTAATAATGGGCAGTATCTTATATGCTTTAGTCGAAACTATCAAAATTTGATTGTATATCGCTTCAATTGGTTCAGCTACTGCAATAAAGGAGAAAATTCGGATACTGTAGAGGAAGTTCCTGTAAAAGGGAGAAAGTTTGAGAGCTATTTCTCTCTACTATATTCTTTAAACCTTGCTACAGCCAATGAGATGATCTCCAAAGATGTTTTTCTCATTACAGACTGTAATTGCTATGGTATATTTGCTACTGCCACATCTCAACTTCCTGATCCTCCAGCAAGGTCTTCAGCTGTCCCAGAAATACCTTCAATCGAGAAGATTACGTTCTACCTTATTAGGTGCCGCCAATAGAACAATTGTTCAATGCAGTTCTCTCTTTTGTACAAGGATCTTTGCTTAAAACATGATTTTCACTTTCAGGTTACGGGATGGAAGAATCATGGATGAAAGAAAGTTCTATGATGACTTTATCCATTTGACACGAGATCTGGGTGTATTCATGTATGATGATTTGGTTTCCATTTTATCAGTGCGGTACCAGATCATTTATATCCTACAAGTCAGAAAAGCAGGGATATTTGTGGATGTGCGGACCATTGGACCCTTTTGCAGGGAGGATGATGAACTCATCCTTAGTTCCCATGTTCAAGTACGTTTTGTCATTGTTTGGTATTTGTATATACTACTGTAAGAACCTCTTAAGAACATGGCAAGCTTCTCACGTTGTTAGTGTTTCTAGTAACATTAGGTATCAATGGATGAATATATATTACTAAGAAATGTATGTCTTTGTACGTTTCTATTTTCCACCTTGAAGTTTGTATGTGATTCAAGACAGTTCAAACGCCCGTCTCTTCTATTCGTGGGTTTTGTTTGCATAGAAACGGTGACATGCTTAGTGCCTTATGGTTGTATTTCTACAGGCTGATCTATCTCATTATTACTTATTTTAACAGATTGCCTATGATGAGAAATAAAGAGCGAATAATAGTAACATAAAATGAAATATGGGATTATAATTTACAGGAGGAGTCTTTGTTTCAACTTCAACTCAACAACTCACATAAAATAAAAAGTTTCTTGTCTGGAAAAGGAAGCATAGATTCTGGGCCGAGTAATCTTGCAACTACTCAGTCAAGCCACGAGGACTATGAAAGTGAGTGTACACAGGGAGTAGGCCTAAGTGGGGTGCTCAACAGTTCACATGATCATAATTCAAATGTTCCAGGTGCGGGATAATTTGTCTGTGATTTTCAACGAACTTTCTTAGACTTGCATGTTACTACGATTATTTTTTGGATCTGCACACCTGTAATCTTATATGAGTATAAGATATGTAAAAACATCAAAATACTCCGTAACTTTGGAAGAATGTCCGAGTACCTATCAATCTTTGCAAAACCCCTGGTATTGCCATAAGTTTCCGGCCACAGTGCCAAAAAGTGCTGTTTTAAGTATTCTCGGAGCCACGATTGGGGATTTGATTCTCTTTATTGTGTGGTGCATATAGTGGAAATCCTTCCAGTTAGTGGTTCGGGTTGAGACTGGTTCCCTTTCAGGATTCATGCTATTAAAATATGTAAAGTTAAAAGTCTTTTCATCTCACCCGTGGATTTGCGTGGTTCACCAGGTGTTCTTGATGAAAACTTGAGCCCAAGTTTCGTTGATTCAAATATGCTACATACAGTGCCAGGAAGAGGTGCTGGCTCTTCCCAACCTAGCACACAAAACGACACAAATGATCACTTGTTGGGTGGGTTGAAGCAACGGTTGTTGTCTTATCTATTCCGGAGTATTGAAGTCCAAGATGCGGATCCTGTTGCTGTGAGTCTCAACCTTGTTCGTGTGTAATACTATCTTCTTGTTTGTAAACCGCTATCTTGCAGAATGCATCCTCAATTAATCATTGCTCACGCAGAAAGCCCATAAACTGAAGCGTTTTTACTACAACTTTCAACATTATGTGGATCTGGTCATGTGGAAGGTAACGGGATATTCTATCATCAGAAGGAATTGCATTGCTCCGATACCAGATTTCCCCACCCACAAAGGAAGAATTTAGGCAAAGTACTTTCCAGATTGTTGCTTTACAGTTCATTCACTTTTTTCTATTTGGTTGTTAGGTGCAGTTTCTGGATAGATGTCACTTGATGATCAAGTTTGGGAGCGTAGATGCCGTGGTAAGTGCTTTCATTTGGACTGAATCGGTCGTGCTCTATTTCTGGAAGTAGGACAAATGAGCATACAAATTTCTAAGTAATTATGCTATGCCCAGATTTCACGAAGTGATGTTGCTCATCAGACTGTCTTCTTTGCTGTATACAATATTGTGGCAGCAGAGATAGTGGGGTTTTTCCAGGTACTGTGGCAAAATCTATCACCATCAGTTCATTTTACATTGTTATCCAATGCGATGTGTTTTTTGGAAGTATGTATTTTATGCTGCTTTGGTTTCTTGTGGTGCAGAACCCTTATGAAGAGCTCCTGCACCTATTTGAAAACTATCATGATCATTTTCGGATTGCGCCATCATATCCATTATACATGAGATTTATCTCTTCATATTCAAACAATATTTTTGCAAGACAGCAATTTAGAAAACAGAAGACTGTTTCAGACAATACAAAGACTACTGCTCAGGTATATGGTTGAGTTTTGAGTTGCCAATGGGGCACCACACTGTAGGAGAAGTCACAATGTTTGATATGGATGGAGTGTCTTATCATTCCTATTTAGCTGTAAAACTATTCAGTGTGTCAGTAATTCAGGACAGAAAGTGTTGTGCATATTTTTATCTTCAGTGCTCGTGAAAGATTAGTTGTTCGAATATACTCAATTATGACTGCTGTGTATATCAATTGCAGGTTATCAAGAGATCCCTTCCTTGTAATGCGCAGTCACTTAGTCCAGCAGCATATTTTGACCAATCCCTTTTCCAATTTGATGAAAAGGTATGCATGACCTATATTCGACATAACCTTGCCCATCTCAGAGGGTATTAAATCATTGCATGTATATGCTATGCTGTTTGAAATTAAATCATCTAATATACGAAGACCGAAACTGTGTGAATCCAAGCGTAGTGGTATCCAATGGACCAGTATACTAGCAATAGTAAATTTAATTGCCGCCAGGGATGTAATTGGTCACCAATTCCTATTCAGGTTGAGTATGTACCATTGCATACATGTCTCATCATGCTTGTGTAGTTTATAAATTCTTGCTGCAAGAGGAAGGTCGGGCTTGGTATCCCAGTGGGAATGCAATGCTAAGAATGTTTTGATGGGCAGTTACAGTCCGTTATGGTCAAGAAAGATATCAACCTGGTACTAGGGGAGATTTAAGTGCCCTGTTGACCAATAATGATGATGAATCATGAAACCAAGATTAACCACTTTATCTGATGCTCGTCATTCGTATAGATTGCATGTTGCACATTCAAATGCTGATAAATATTGCAGTGACTAGTTTGAGAAATATATGGGTGATGCTAAGAGTCGCCACAGATTGCATTCAGCTGTCTTCCTTCATAGACACAGTCGGGTCTCCATTTTTGTTTGTCACTTGCAGGTAAAGCTTAAATGACCACTGTCAGTTGTTCCATACCCTAGTCATTTTTCTTGTCATAATCAACGTCATGAGTTGTCAGGTGAGTAAATAAAAGCTATTTCCCCGATCCTAGTTGTCTGTCTTGCACTCATGTGGCTCTGCCAATGTATTTGCAGAGAATCAGAACCCATACATCTTTTCTTGTTAGGATATCTTCTTTTCCATTTCATTCAACAACCTCGTGTATGTTTTTCTTGCTTTCTCCATCTTGTTAATCTTCTCATGAGCTTTTGGTTGTGTTATTGAAACCCAAATGGGCTAGTTGCGAAATTGCCGCTTTGAGTAGCGCTCTGTAGCTACAATAAATGTTTCTGGCACACCGATATGTGTTTTCTGTTACCAATATTGGTCATGTCAAGAGTATTTCAGGCTTGAAGCTGGTTTGAGTGTAGCACTGCCCACATCAATAAAACATGCATCCCCTAATCATGGACTGTAATCATGGACTGAATGTGCAGATATGCATTTCTCCATGTGGAAAGGCAATTTTACCAAATTTGAAATTCATTTGTCCATGGGAAGAGTTCCTACATTTCATAGTTCACACATAAGCAAAATATGCAGCTGATGCATCTCTGTACAGTCAATGCATGAATCAAAATGCCAACAAGACCATTATCATGCCTAATAAATTACGATGAGTCTGTTGATGGTTGGCTTCATGTCTCAAGTCCCTTTATGTGAACCCTAGATACCATAGAAGGCATGCAGTGAGGTTGAGGATGTACACCATGAAAATCGAGTGATGCATTTGTCACGGTTGGCTTGATGCTGTAAAAATGTTTTCATTGTAAGAGCGATGCCTGGTAAATTTACTGATTTCAATGCTCTCATGGGCAGCTTATTTCCGCAGCAGATCAATACAGGCTTTGCCTAGAGCCTCCAATAAAGTTTATATCTAGACGCAAACCAAATCTGTTGAAGTTCAAGATCAATCCAGGTATAAATATTTCACAACTTTCTGAATGTCGGCTATTTTATTTAGCTCTTATAGAATTTTGTTTATGCTTTAGGGTATAACAGAAGCTTCTTATTTTTCTGACTGCAGGCCTTGAATTTGGGCCCGGCGATGTGTCCACTAAAAGATTTGCATCCGTGTTCTTCCATCCTATATTTCCTTTTGCTATTTCGGTTCAACAATCATTCATGCAGCCTGCCATTGTTAATTTCCATTTGCGGCGATAAGCGCTATTCGGAGGGCATCTTCTGTGTCTGGATTCTATTCTCTTAGAGAGTTTCTTCTTGGGCATTATCTGGGTGAAGGTCGGTGATTCTGGCCATCTTTGATAGACAGATTTGTATGCTTGCTGAAAAAGTGACAGCTGAGTCTGTAACTGATCAATGTGCTTGGCCATCAAGGTCGTGTCTTGAGTAACTTTTGTCATGTCAGGTCGTTGCTTTGTAGATTTTGTACACTTGCCTCAACTTGCTGCTAATATTGGAATTTTATTTTGAAAGATTTTTGCTATGGCTGTGCTTGCTCTTCACAAGGAACAAGAGATTACAAAAACATTACTAATTTACTACTAAAGTGAGTGAAGCAAAACTTTCTCCTTTTCCATTTCTAGTATCTCATACAATTTTCTTCATGACCAATGACCATACGATGATCGCCACCTCCGGACCGGAAGTCTGAGGTTGTCTGTGTTCCCAAGCCTTTGTTGTTAGAGAGGGCAGACTCCCTGTTCAAAGAATGCACCAATCAGTAGGCTGCAGAGTATGTAGGTTCATTTGGTGGTTCACGCTTATTGCAGGACACTCTGGAAAGCCATGCCGTTTGATGATATGCTTCTAGAATGCTTTCGTGTCCTACTGAAGCCATTCGGAGGTATATGAAAGATTATTCAGTCATGTAGCAAAGCATGAAAAATGTTGCCATCCGAGAAGGTTGAAACAAAACTAGTTCCAGTATTCACCGACAGAAGGTGTTATCGGTCAGCCATGGTGATTGACCCACAGATGAGAGTAGGAGCCATTGCCCCAGGGATTAATGCATCCCAACCCTGGTCTTAGAGGCATTCAGTGAAGTCTACCCGAGCTCCAATAACAAGAGCCCAACTTTCCAAGTATCGGATGTTCACGAGGTATGTATGTATGATTTGTTTAAGCTTAGCATAAACACAAGAGGCCCCTTTGTGAACATCTGGAAAACACGCAAGAGTATATATATTCTCTCAGACCAAAAGGTAAAGGCAACTTGTGTGTGTGGTGAAGTATATGCAGGGACGGATGCCCATTGCCTGGTAATACATTAGTAAGTCCTAAAGGTAATCCCTTAGTAAGTCCTAAAGGTAATCCATTAGTGCTAAGCTAAGCTCTAAAATAAAGCTTCTAAGCTCAAGAAGCTTCAAAGCTCAAGAAGCTGAATCTAAGCTCAAGAAGCTCCTAAGCTCAAGAAGCTCCTAAGCTCAAGAAGCTGAAACTAAGCTCAAGCAGCTCCTAAGCTCAAGAAGCTGAATCTAAGCTCAAGAAGCTCCTAAGCTCAAGAATCTTCTAAGCTCAAGAAGCTGAATCTAAGCTCAAGCAGCTCCTAAGCTCAAGAAGCTTCTAAGCTCAAGAAGCTTCACAGCTCAAGAAGATTCAAAGCTCAAGAAGCTCCTAAGCTCAAGAAGCTCCTAAGCTCAAGCAGCTCCTAAGCTCAAGAAGCTCCGAAGCTCAAGAAGCTTCCCAAAGAAAAAAAAGCTCTTGTTGTTAAGTGCAGTGGGTGGGGCCGGGGGAGAAGCCGAGGCGCGAGTTGCGGAGGTCGAAGACGAGGCGGAAGTTCTGCTGGATGAGGTTGCCAAGGACGGAGACGGAGGCGGAGGGGCGGGCGCCGAAGCACTTGACGCCGGGGGAGACGTCAATGAAGACATTGCCGAGGGGGGGCGGGGAGAAGGCGATTCCACCAGCGAGATCGAGGGAGAAGGAAGGCAGGATCGAGGAGAGCTCGGGGCTGGAGAAGCTGGTGGTGTTGAGGCAGAGATCGAAGGCAGCGGGTCGGAGCGACTGCGGGAGGATCGGAACGATGGTGGAAGAAGAAGAAGAAGAAGAAGAAGAAGAAGAAGAAGAAGAAGAAGAAGAAGAAGAAGAGGAGGAGGAGGAGGAGGAAGAAGAAGAAGAGGAAAGGCGGCGGGTGAGCTCCGAGAGCACGAGGCGATAAGCGGGCTCGCGGAGGACGGTGAGCGTGGTGCCCGAGTCGACGAGGAGGCCGCCGTCGCCGAGGGGATCGATCGCCCACGCGGAGTCGGGCACGGGGAGCCGATCGCCGCCCACGCGGATGCCCTCCACGCCCACGAAGTAGGAGCTCTCCGCATACGGATTCGGAACCAGCGGCGTGAACAACAGCACCACGGCGGCGTCTTCGGCGATCGATCCCCCGGATCTCGCCCCGAGGATCGTGAGCTTGCTCTCCCGCGCCGGCGCTGCGAAGAACTCCGGAAGGCAGTAGCTCAGCCCCGATGCGCCCGCCTGCGCCGGCAGCGAGATGGCCCCCTGCCCCAGCCCCAGCACGCCGCCCGCACCCACGAAGCTCGCGCCCTCGCTCCGCGTGCTGCACCCGAACGACACGTTGGGCATCGCCATCGCCATCGCCATCGCCATCGTCGTCATCGATGCCGATGATGCCGATGCCGATGCCGATGATGATGATGGTGGTGGTGGTGATGGTGGTGGTGATGGTGGTGATGGTGATGATGGTGGTGATGGTGGGCTCTGCCTCAGGCTCACCCAATCCCTGGAAAGGACCCCCGCCGTCACGGAGCTGTCGGCGTACGGGTACTCGTACGCGCACTCGCACTCTGCGCCGCCGTCGGCGCGTCCCCCGCGCGCCGCCGCTGGCCCCGGCACCAGCTGGCACTCCGCCTCCAGGCAGCCGAGCCGGCTGTAGGTCGACGATCGCTCCGCGATGAATGCTGCCCCATCATCACCATCATCATCATCATTGTTGATGCTTGCTCCATTGCCACCATTGCTACCATTGTTAGCATTGCTAGCATTGCAGCGCACCCACGCGAGGTCGCTCCCCGTGTCGGCGATCAGCGCCACGCGCTGCGGCGGCGTCCCCAGCGCAAACTCCACCAGGTACTGCCCCAGCCCGATCGACGCGCCCGACGTCACCCGCAGCTCCACGTCGCCCTCCAGAACCGGCCTCCTCGATGGCCCGGGCATCGTCATCGTCGTCGTCGTCATCAACGATGATTCTGATGGTGATGATGATGCTGCTGCTTGTGATGCTGATGCTGATGATGCTTGTGATGCTGATGATGATGATGATGCTTGTGATGGTGATGATGATGATGATTGTGATGATGATGCTCTGGCGTGGCGTGCCAACTGCATGGCTCGCAGCCGCGCTTCGTCAGCCCGCCGCATCTCTCTCAGGAGATGCTCGCGCCGCTGCAGCGGCAAAGAATGCCGCGCCGCGCCGAGGAGCTCTCGCTGCCGCGATGCAACATGCTCGCTGCCCTTGTTGTCGTCGTCGTGGTTAGCATCGCGGCTGAGGTGGAGGAAGGATTGAGCTGATGCAAAGCCAATGGAAGAGGAGGAGGAGGAGGAGGAGGATGGTGGTGATGGTGATGGTGATGAGAGGAAGCAGAAGAAGAATAAGAAGAGGATGATGATGAAGATGGAGAGATGGAGTGCAGCAGTTAGGCTATGGCGGTGATGCTGAGGACGCCTCATTGTGTGTCAAAGGTTGCCAGCCAAATCAGTCCAAAAACACTACTACTACTACTGCTCACTTTGCTTCTTTTTGTTCCTTGAGCGGCTTCTCTCTTTCATTGATTTATTTATATGGGGGGCGGACTTTTTTTTGTTTCTCTTGCTGCTTCCGAGCAAAAGCAAAAGAAAAATGAAAGAAGAAGAAGAACAAAGCTCCAACAGGAAAGGGAAACAAAAAACAAACAAGAAGAAAAAAAAAGAATAAAGAAGCTCAGAAGAAGAAGAAGAAGAAAGAAGAAGAAGAAAGAAGAAGAGTAGTGTCAATGGCATTAGCTACAAAAAGCTGTATGCATGTATGTGTGCGATTTATGTATGCACGCATGCATGTATGTGTGCGATGCATGTATGTATGCATGTGTGTGTGATGCATGTATGTATGCATGCGTGTGCGATGCATGTGTTTCTGCATGTGTGTGTGTAGTGTATGTATGTATGCATGCGGGTGTGATGCATATATGTATGCATGTGTGTGTGTATGTATGTGTTTCTGCATGTGTGTGTAATGTATGTGTGCGTGCGTGTGTATGTATGTATGTGATCAATGGCAACGGCATTACCTACAAAGAGCTGTATGTATGTACGTCTGCGTGTATGCATGCATGTGTGTAATGTATGTATGTATGTCTGCATGTATGCATGCATGTGTGTAATGTATGTATGTATGTATGTATGCATGTGTGTGTGCAATGCATGTGTGTGTGCATGTGTGTAATGCATGTATGTGTGCATGTGTGCATGTGTGTGTGCGTATGCATGTATGTATGTGATCGGTGGCAACGGCATTAGCTACAAAGAGCTGTATCTATGCCATGCGATTTTATGCATTGTATGTATGCTATGCGCTTTTATGCATCATATGCATGCATGCGTTCTTATGTATGCGCGCATGTTTATGTGCGTGTATTGATTGTATGCATGTGCATTGGTGGCAGTAGCTAGAAAAAGCTGTATGTATGCATTGTATGCATGCGTGTTTGTATGTCTGTACGTGTGAATCGTATGCATGTGGTGCTTTGTATGTGTATGAATTGTATAAAGCCGCTGATCTAATCTGATTCGATCTCGTCTGATCCGATAGGCGCCTTTTGCTAGTGTCGCTAATTAGCATGTGATCAGCGAACCTGATCTGATCTGATCCGATCTCGTCGGATCCGATAGGCGCCTTCTGCTAGTGTCGCTAATTAGCATGTGATTAGCGAACCCCAGTTGTCAGGTCAGTGCTAAGTGTAGCCGGGAAGTACGTGGCCAAATCAGTCTGGTGGTGGGGCTCCAGAGACGGAGCAGAAAAGGTCGCATCTACATGTATATCGTTCGGCAGTGTGCGGCTGGAGCTGGCTCGAGCCCTCTCGGCATGCAGTAAAAACTGTCAAAAAGGAAGTTTGAATGGAACAACAGAGGGCAGTCAAGGCGGCATTGAAGGGAACAACATGAGAGCGAGAGAGAGAGAGAGAGAGAGGGAGGGAGGGAGAAGCCTGATGATGAAGTAGGCTGGTAAAAATCACCACATGCCTCATTGCGTGTGTCTGTGCCTGTGTCTTGTGTCTGTGTCTGTGTTGGTGGATCAATGTCAGACACACGGATTGTCATAGACTGTCGTCAGTCAGTTAGTCATTCAGTCAGTCAGTCATCCGTGGTAAGGCGGTTTTAATGGAGAGATTGCAGTGCCATTCGTCGATTCTAAGGTATGTCAGACTTACCTTAGCTACGCACTAATAGTCGGCATCGCCAGGTCCTTTTGCCACCCGGCGTCGGTGCCTTAAGAGTTGCGGCGATTACCACCCTCAAAGCAACAAACAGAAGGCAGAAGGCAGAACGCGACTCTATGACTACTACTGCAACTACCACTGATATAATACTACTACTAACAATAATAATCGCAGGCATCATCCTCAAGGGATGCAAGAAGAAGAAGAAGAAGAAGAGAATCAAGCTTGTGTCAGCTCTCACATGGGCCTCCTGTTCTGAGCAGTTTTGCGCCGATCCGACTGGCGTTTTTCCGTAGGCCAGCAGTCGGGGCATGTGAGAAAGAAAGAAAGAAAGAAAGATATACTAAACGTCTCGAAAAGATCAGCCCATGAGACGGAAGGTATACAACAACGAGAGAATCGAACACGCTCGACAAGAATAGAAAAACACACACAAGAAGATGAAAGAAGATTTTGTTTGTTGGCAAGAGGATCTGGTGCACAACAGAGCTGCTTGGGTTTTTTTCACCTGCAAAAGCCGACCATCACATGATTCGGGTGCCTCTCCCAACCGACGATGAAGCCGTATCTAGCTGGACATATACGGCGACGAGGACCGCGGAAGAGACTTACCGTGTATATTTATACGTATATACTATGTGGTGTATTTGGAAGGCTCAATGTGCTAGTGTCAAGAGAAGTCTACTACGTAAGGGAGGATCTAATGTAGAAGCAAAACACGACCAAAAAGGGATATTACGAAATTATTCTAAACTCTCCTCAAAGCTAAGTGATGGGAGAAGGAAATGACCACCGGGGAGGATTGTAGAAAGTTTTAGTTCTCATCGATTGTTTGCTGCTCTGCGGTTGGTGCCAGAATTCCCGTAGAAAAATCTTGTGTTGGATGTATACCTTGTGCTTCCCAGTGCGAAGCAGTTGCAAGGATTCGTTGATGCTTGCGCTGAAGAGAAATTCCCTTGATCCTCGAAGGCCAAGACATGGATCCGACAAGAGAACATTCACCCCGGATCCCACACCAATCTGCGAATCGGTGTTTGCATATGAATACCCATGTTTCCCATGTTGCATATGATCCCAGAGCTGATGGATTGGGGTAAAAAAAAAAAAAAGACAGCATTTTTTTTATGAATGGCAATGATGCAATAGTTATTGAAGAGAACACTTAGAGGTCACAACAAGGCCATAAGGCTATACAACTTGCATAGAAGAGAAAGCTCTTTTATACACAAACACACACACACACTCACACACAAGGCCATAAGGCTATACAACTTATAGAGAAAGCTCTTTTATACACAAAAACACACACACACACACACATATATATATATATACATACGGGGTTAAAAAGGCCATAAGGCTATACAACTTATAGAGAAAGCTCTTCTCTCTCACAAACACACACACACACATATATACACGAGGTTAAAAAGGCCATAAGGCTATACAACTTATAGAGAAAGCTCTTATTTCTCTCTTACACACACACACACACATATATGTACGAGGTTAAAAAGGCCATAAGGCTATACAACTTGTAGAGAAAGCTCCTATGTCACACATACACATATATATACGAGGTTAAAAAGGCCATAAGGCTATACAACTTGTAGAGAAAGCTCTTATCTCATACATACACATATATATACGAGGTTAAAAAGGCCATAAGGCTATACAACTTGTAGAGAAAGCTCTTATCTCACACACACACACAAAACACACACACACATATATATGAGGTTGAAAAGGCCATAAGGCTATACAACTTGTAGAGAAAGCTCTTATCTCTCTCTCTCTCTCACACACACACACACACACATATATACTCGGAATTAAAAAGGCCATAAGGCTAGACAACTTGTAGGGAAAGCTCTTATCTGCAACTGCATCCGGCACCGGTGGTGGAGATATGAAGTGCAACTGGCTCCGAGAGAAGTGTCGTGGTGGGATTCGGACTCTCTGGGGATGCGAATAGCCCGACTCCGTTTTCCTTTTTTCTCCGAACGACTCTGACGCTCATTTATACAAAGAGCCGATCGGTTTTGCGAGCGTTGTTGTTTCGCCGGCTCCGTTTCGAGGCGCGGGAGCTCACGCTCCGAGCTCCCGAGAAGCGGGAGCTCACGGGGGGGCAGCTTGTTTTATTGGCGATCGCTACGAGTGCGTAAACAGCTTTCCCCGGAAGAAGACAATATAGGAAGGTCTCTTCGTAATCGAAGGCTGAGATTCGAAAGCAGAGGGGCTTAAGCAGGGGCTAAGCAGGGGCTAAGTGGCGGCTACTAGGGACAAGTTGATAATGTGCACAGCCGAGAGTAGTGCCGAGAAAAGAAAGAAAGGAATCGAGTGGGCCAATCCAGCTGGAGATTTGCTCTTTCCCCGGATTCAGCTCCTCGTCGTTGTTACACAGAATGTCTCCGGGTGCAAATCAACTCGATTCTCCGATTCCTCGGAGAAAGAAACATCTTTTGGCGTAGAGCTGTGGATTTGATCATCGAACAGAGCCAGCCAAATACAGAGACAGTGACGATACATCTACAACTGTCAATAATTCCGAGTGATCTTCACCTTCGATATACACACAGGTAAGTAAATGACCACATGTCTCATTGCATGTGCTTGTGTGTGTGTGTGTGTGTGTGTGTTCGCGGATCAGGTGCCAGGCACAGGAAAATATCATCATCGGTCTCATTGTGGGTATCAGGGTTGTAATTGTATCACATGAATATACAGTAAAAGATGGAATATTCTCTTGCTTGTAAATCCTTGAAGGGTAAGATTTCTTTGTATAAAGGGCATGGTTTATATTAATACAAGGTTGAATCTTTTTCTTTTTTTTTACAGCTATCAGATAACCAAAAGCTATATATATATATAAATCCTTACAGGGTAAGATTTTTCTTTGCATAAAGGGCATGGTTTATATTAATACAAGGTTGAATCTTTTTCTTTTTCTTTTTACAGCTATAAGATAGCCAAAAGTTGTATGTATATATATATATAAATCCTTGCAAGGTTCCTAACTAATGGGAAAGTAGCTTCATTTTGGAAAAAAAAAAATCTTTGCAGGGTAAGATTTCTTTGTATAAAGGGTATTGTTTATATTAATACAAGGTTGAATCTTTTTCTTTTTCTTCTTACAACTATCAAATAACCAAAAGCTACATATGTACAGGTAGGTATATTTGTTTTGTTTTACAAGCTGGTATCCAAGGGTTTCTACCTATTCCTCCGGAGAGAAGGGGAACTAGGCCTACAGGGCATCGCAGCAGCTGTAACAATCAATGGTCAAAATTTTCCAATAATAGGAGGGTGAAACAGAGTAGCAAAGCGAGGCTGGATCGAGCAGAAGCCAAAGACCGGTTGGCGGCACTGCTATCTGTAGCCGCTGTTACTCCCCCACCGCTTGTCTTGGTGGTCTTCTGGGAACTGCGAGCCGAACTAGATCTCGCGGCAAACGCACCAGACTCTGTGAACACAAGCAGTACTAGCAAAACCAACAGCAGAAGTGTCGCCGCCGCAGCCCTTGCCATGGCCAAAACAAAATCTTTCCTTCCTCCAAAAGTGGCCCTCTTGCGCTATTCGAGTCCCCCGAAGAGTTATCTGGCTTGATTCTGGAAGTAGCTGAAAGAATAATACCTCGTGTCTTTCTCACACCCGATGCCACCAGAGCGATCGGGACGAAGTTCGAATGCTTGGCCCAAGGCCCAGGCGATTCTCGGTCGTGGTTTGGTTGGATTCGACCGAATCGTGAGAGCATTTATACATACAGAGAGCTGATGGTTTTTCTTTCTTCGCCGCAATCACGTTGACCTTTTCGAGAGTCGAGTTCCACGCTCCTTGAGTTGAGTTGAGTTGAGTTGCAGACGAGTACACGGCGCCGACACGATTTCGCATATGAGGTCCAATGTTGATCCATTCGTTGTATATCGTACGCGTACAATACATGTGTTACAGATTTTATAAGCAAGCTTTAAAAGTACTTGGAGCGCGTATTTCAACATTCAAAACCTTGAATACGAGTTAAATACGTTAAATATAGAGTGAACACGTTCAATATATGGATCAAATACGTCAATTGTGTTCGATGATTGTGCAAAACCTACAGCCGATTAAAACGTACGTATTGCCAAAAGTTTTTCTTTTTCCATTTCCTTGGCATTGGCAAGCTTGTAAAATCTTAAATTATTAAAAAGGGAAAATTGACAGAAAACACCTAACAAAATTATAAATTACATTTTAATGCCTGCCAAAACTGGAAACTACAAATTGATGCCTCGTTTTAAAAAATTAATGTGCAACTAATTGATGAACCCCAAATCCATTAATTGTGAGTTCAGTTAACATCAACTGAACTGAATGATTAATGCTCGATTACTTGATTAGCACCAAATCAACACGTTGATCGATTAATTAAATTCTAGAATTAATGACCGTTGCTAAGCGAATGTTGAAAGGGAATCGATCAGGATCGATTGGTGGGAATAGCAGAATTAATTGGGCGTTAATTTTTAGTGGGAAGCTAAGATTAGGCGTTAATTTGTAATCCTCAATGTCAGTAGGCGTTAAAATGTAATTTATGATTTTGTTTGGCGTTTTCTGGTAATTCTCTCTATTAAAAACAAGCTAAAAATCTTGATTAAGTTTAGACCCTGTAGAGATCATTTTGACATTTACAGATTTGGCTTAAAAAAAACGACAGTCCCAAAAACATAGAATATGTGTGGGTATTCTAAACTTTATTTTAGTTGTATACTGTTCACCTTTTAACAACATAGGAGCGAGAGAACATTGGCTTCAAATATTGTGCACTGAGTTCATGATCCATATGAGTTTTGCTGTAGACGAAAATCCTAGGAGCTAGGGTGATGGGCAACGATCAATTATCGTGGTTTTATTGCGGCCGCAATAATCTACAGAAACAAGGTGATGGGCTCTTGTTTAAGGTTTTTATTTTTTTCTCTTTTCCACAATAAAACTCCTTGCATTGGTTATAACTTGGTTGCAAATGAAATTCTGCATTTACTCCAAAAATACATAATGATCCATCAGTACATAATTGGAGAATCTGGAAATATCCAACAAGGGTGCTGGTATCTTCTCCATTCTACAATTCCTTTGTTATAAGAATAAAACAAATCAGTGCACCAATTTTCTCATAAAGGGCTTTTACTTTAGGCTCAAAATGGTCCCAAACTGCAGACCTGTGAGCCCTCTCGTAGGGTCCATGTTTGGGTAAACGATCTGCATTCTTTTCCTCAAACATGCCAAACAAAAGGATTTCGATCTTTTGAAGCAAACAAGCCACGCCCGTTGCTGTAAGCAACAAGCAAAGACCGGAGGCACGGTTGTGCCAAGAGCTATTTTTATCGGGCGATGGTTTTCCAAAGAGCCAAGAAAGCTTTCCCCAGAAAAAGAAGAAGAAGATGATGATGATGATGAAGATGCAGAAGACGATTGGGGAGGAGCAGATGAGGTCTCGCTATCCAACTTCAGGGGCGGAAAGAGCCAGAACAGTGACATTGGAAGGTTTTGGGGCAGACAAGTCATGTCGAGGACGTAGGTCCACTGACAGGTGAAAGAGGTGGGCTATCAAGATATATATATATATATATATAAGGGCCAGATCTGGCTGACATGTTGATAATGTGCAGGGCCGCGAGCAAGCAGCACCCAGAAACACCACCTGGGGCCTCTCTGCTTGCTTGACTTCAATTCAAACTTCCCTATAGCTAGCTGGCTTTGCTTGCTGGAATCGACGATTCCTCTGAATACAGACAAAGAGGCATTCAGAAATCCCCTGCCTCCCTCCCTACTGTTGCTTTTGGAACCCCGACAGGCCATCTGCAGAAGCATGTTCGCGTTCAAGAGCATCCGTCTGCCTTTCCAGTGCTTTCTGGCATCTGTGTGTCCGATGGTCCGCAATCATAAACCCTAAACCTTAAAAACCCTAAAACCCTAAGCCTAAGAAAGAACAACCGTCACTGGAGGCGGTTACTGAGACGGCGCCTGTATAATTTATATGTCTGCTAGTAATTCCGAGTAATCTTCGCGATGTCTGCTAGTAATTCCGAGTAATCTTCGCGAAAAGGTAATGGTCAATACTGATCTAGGAGCCAGTTGGGGGGCAGAGGCTTAGCTAGTTGTGTAGCCTGAGGTCTGTCTGATCATGTGGTGCAGGATCGGATAATGAGCTCTCTCTGTTCGTGGCCCCTGGCACAGATACAGATACAGACAGCAGACAGAGACATTGACACGGGCTTGGACCCTCTCGGTGGGCTCAGGTTCCCTTTCTACTGTTTTTTTTTTTCCCCTTCTTCTCTCTGTCTTTTTGAAGTCATGAAGTCCGAAAACCTTAGAAAAGACTTCAATCCTTTCTCGTAATGATGGCGTGAACATCATCAGATCGATCGACGATCGATCGTATTCTGCAATTATCATTGTACTCTTATAGATGAGTGGATACACAAACATTATTGTTATGTATATATCGTGTCTCTTGTCTCGTGAGCGATATTGGCCTAAGAAGACGTTAATATATCTTTCTTACGTTAATGTAATGACCTTAGGCTAATAACTTGTTACAAACATAATTATCCTAAATTTTATCCTAAGGTTAGGACCTTAGGTTAAGAATATATTATTTATCCAATAAATAAATATACATACTGATATTTATTATAAATAAAGAAATAATATATATAATTATCTCACAGTCTTCTTCTTCTTCTTCTTCATCATCAACTTCTTCTTCTTCTTCTTCTTCTGTATTTGCACCTTCTTCTGCCATGAAAGCTTCATCCTGATCCCCACCCATCCATGGCTTCTCGTTCCTCGTCTTCCTCTGTCATACGATCTTCTTCTTCTTCTTCTTCTTCTTCCTCTGCTTGTGCACTCATTTCTGCTTCTTCTTCTTCTTCTGCACGAACCTCTTCTTCTTCTTCTTTTTCTTCTTCTTCTTCTGCTTCTTCTTGCTCCCGCTGCCCATTCTCCAATCCTTTTCTCCGTTCCCTCAAATCCTGGCGCTGCTTCTCAGATGACGACGTCCGCTTAAGGTTCACTCAGCTAACGCTTCTGGAGGGGGAGCCAGGTCGGCTTGCGAGCCCTAAATCGGGGCGTTTTAGGGTTGTAAAAGAAGAAGAAGGAACGGAAGAAGAAGAGGAGGAGGAGGAGGAGGAAGAAGAAGAAGAAGAATTGGAAGAAGAAGAAGAAGCAAAAGCCGCAGGAAGAGGAGGGAATGCAGTCTCTAGGGTTTCGTTCGGCGTGGAAAGGAGCAACGAGCTGAAGAAGAAGACGGCGGCGGCGAACAAGAGCAAGAACAAGAACAAGAACAAGAAGGGCATGGTACTGATGGAAAGGCTAGTTGAGAGAAAGGAAATGGACGGCGGGGCGAGGGTGAGGGAATTGGAGGAGGAGATCAGGAAGGAGAAGGCGAGGAGGAAGAAGAAGAAGAAGAAGGAGATGGCGATGGCGATGAGGGAGATGATGGAGGCGATGGAGAAGAAGCGAAGGCAGGAGCAGGAAGAGGCGGAGGAGGCGATGGAGAGGGTTAGGGTTAGGAGCGTGAGCAAGGTGACGTACGAGCCGGAGGAGGAGTTCTACAGGTCGATGGTGGAGATGGTGGTGGCGATGGAGGTGAGGAATGTGCAGGGAATGGAGGAGATGGCGGCCTGCTTCCTGGCGCTCAACGCCCCGAAGCTTCACCGCCATATCCAGGCAGCGTACGCGGCTCTGCTGGCGGACCTGCTACGTCCGGGCGCGCAGGTGTGAAACCGCCGGAGCCGCCGCGGCCCCGGGATCGGCCGGCCGCCCGGTGTGAAACCGACAAACGCCCGCCGAGTGCGAAACCGACAAACGCCGCCGCTTTGCTCGGGGCCCGATTCCCCGATCCGATCGGCCGCCCGCTGAGGTGTGAAACCGAGCAGCGCCCGCCGCACTTTGCTCGGCCCCGCCCGCCCGCCCGCCCGCCCGCCGCACACCGAGGTGTGAAACCGACAAACGCCGCCACGCTCCGGCCCACGCCCGCCCAAGTGTGAAACCGGCAAATGCCGCCAATCTGACCCCCCGACGTTGGCCGTGTACATTTTTTTCCCCCACATCGATCGATCATGCGTCCTGTAGAGCGAAGGGATGAATGTACATATAAGAACCGCTGGTGGCCACCCCGAGATGCCGGAAAATCTGGCCTTGAGATGATCGGATGTCGCCGCCAGTTCTGCCGCCGATTCTCAATCGGCTGTCCCAATGATCCCCCATCATTGTCGTCATCGTCGTCGTCGTCGTCGTCGTCACCGTCATCGCCGTCATCATCATCATCATCATCATCATCATCATCATCATCATCATCATCATCATCATCATCAAGATTCCGGGGTCCGGGTGCTCTTGCATTTGCGGCTTCTGTGAATGTACCCACACCAGCCTGCGCTCGGGTTTCGCCCGCTCCCACAGCTTGAAATCGCCGTGTTTCCCCGATCGTCGTCGTCCTCTCTGATTCCGCACTAATAAACGCAAAAGCCCCTTTTGAATCTCATCGGTTGAAGGTGTCGACCGACATGTTTTGTCGTCCAGATTCCAGCTCTTCCCCATGGCTCGAAACATGTCTTCTCTTCTCTGTGCCTCTGCGAAGGCAGACATTCTCGGCCGAATGCATCCGGTGTTCAAGCCGATCGAGCAGAGCTACGCTGTTCAGGAGCTGTCGCTTTCGTGTGTCTGTCGAATGCCTTGTGGTAATTCCGACAACTGATCTGTCACTTGCCAATTCGATCAGACCAACTTGGAGGCATTGGCTCTATTGTGTGTCGAATGGCGCGTTGTAATTCCCGACAGCTGATACGTCACTCTGGCAATTTGGCAATTTGATCAGCCCAACTTGAGTTGTTCTTGCTATATTTTTCTTTCACTTTCCCTAGTTCTTTGCCACCTAGCTGGAATATCACTTGTTAAACAATTATAGTCAAAAGCCTGGTGTGGGTCATGTGTGTTTACAGAGTTTGGATAACTTTATCTTAAGCGCGTGCTCATCGAGTGTAAATGAAGTCTCTATAAATTATTAGAATGGGATCCATTGGAAATTGTTCAGAATAAGTTGTCCTTGTAGGCGAACGAGTCACGTGTTTCAATTCAGTTCGTTCAATGCCGTATGCGAGTTGTTGTTTATTGACCATTACACAAAGTCGAACTCTATTAGACAAAGTTTAACTTTCTGGTAACCAAGTGGATGTGTGATGTTTATGTTATACATCAAATGAGTTGGTAACCAAATTTTGGTGTAAGAATTTGAAAGGGTGTGTATGGCAGGAAGATAGATCTTCTCCTCTCGATGGCAGTTAGCTCATCGAGCATTTCCTGTTGGGAGCTTGGCCAATGTTGTCCATAAGGAACTCAAAGTGCTGGATGTAAGTTATCTATAAGTTGGTTATTCCCCTCATTTGATGAATCTTACGATGGGAGACGATATGCTTCGACAATGTAACTAAAGATATACAAAAGCATTTGAAGAATACCCTTTCATTGATGGGTTTTGTGATGTCATTCCTTGGAGAGACTTATTTTATAAGAGACTACTTAATATATGCTTTGGCAATGTAGCATATTTGAAAAAACCTATGCAAGTCAAAGACTTAAGTCAATAGAAACCATTGCGATCCGATTCAATTCTACAATGTTTCAACATGTAAATTCGATGTCTAGCAAATCATTAGCCAATGGTTCGAGGTTGTAATGCTATCGGCGAGATCAAAAACCGAAGGTTAGTTCGACGATCTCGCAAAGGAGAATCTCGTTAATAAGCTAAAGCTCGGTGAAACTCCAAAGTGTGTTATTTCAGACAAGGCTCTCTCAGTGTGGGGCGTTTTTTTTCTTTTCTAACCTACCGAACAACTTACTTCGTGTCGCCCTCCGCCCGCGCACAGAAAGGTACGTGAGGAGGTCGACGAACGCGTCCTCGATGACCTGGTGGTGGCACGGGGCGTTGGTCAAGAGGTAGCAGGCAAACAGGTCCTTGAGGTCGTGCAAGCCGAGCCGCGTCCGGAGGGCGAAGCGGTGCATGGAATCGTAGAAGTCGGCGTAGGCATCGCACGAATGCCAGATCGTCGGGGCACAATGTCCCCAGATCCGGATCCTGCTGAGGCAAGGATTCAGGAACCGGGAGCCTATAGCATCGGCACGAGGCAGATCGGATGCCGGCAATGCCTCCCGGGGGTCAGCGCATCTGCTGCGATCGTGGCCATCGCCATCGCCATCGCCATCGCCATCGCCACAGACAATAGCATCATCCAGCAGAGATTCGACAGCCGTATCGAGCTCGACACAGCAGCAGCAGCAATTCTGACCCGTTTTTTCGCGCTTGCTACTGCTACTGCAGCTGTTGCTGTTGTTGTTGCTATTGCTGTTGTTGTTGATGTTGCCGTTGTTCTTGTCGTTGCCCCCATGATGAACCCAGCTTGCCTGGAATCGCCTGTTGTCAGGGGATCGTCTGACCTCGGCCGATCGACAGTGCTGGCCCTCGGTTTCACACCTGTCGTCGCCCGGGACCTGCCGCCAGTCCTCGGTTTCACACTTGCCACCGCCCGAAAGCCGAGCTCGACTCCGCCACGGGCCCGCCGCCGCTTCATCGTCATCATCATCGCTGCCCGAAGAAACCCTAGAAATCCTGCAAACCCTAGAAACCCTGCAAACCCTAGAAATCCTGCAAACCCTAGACGCAGCACTGCAGACGCAGCAGCAGGCGCTCCTCGATCGCTCCATGGAACCTGCCTTGCCTTCGTCCTCCGCCTCCGCCTCCGCCTCCTCGCCGCAGGATGCTCTGATCCGCCCCGCCATATCCAGATCCTTCTTCGTCTTCGTCTTCGTCTTCTTCTTCGTCGTCTTCGTGACCGTCGTCTTCCTCCTGTCTCTCCATGGAGCCTCCGATCTGCGCCTCGATCCGCTGCTGCATCCGACCGAAAGCTCGCCATTCTCGAACCAGCAGCGAGCGCCGGAGCAACCTGCCATCTCGTTCGTAAGAACTGCAGACTTGCTCTCCTCCTCCTCCTCCTCCTCCTCCTCCTCCATCATCATCACCATCATCATCTTCTTCTTCTTCGTCTTCATCGTCGTCGTCAGATCCTTCTTCTTCTTCTTCTTCTTCGTCGTCGTCGTCGTCGTCTTCTTCGAGAATCTCGCTTTCCTATCGAACAGGACGTTCCCAGCGCCGAAGACAGGAAGAGGGGGAGCGCAGCCCGAATCTCGCAGCAGCGCCGTGGCCGCCACATTCTTGGCCATCGCCCCGTGTTTCTTCCGCTTCTTCACCTTCCCCGGTTTCGCGGCGCCGTGGAACCTGCGAACATGGCCGAGCTGCAGGGGCTGTGTCCCCTCGTCGGAAGAGGACGCAGGGGGAGCGAAGAGGAACGGAGAAGGAGGAGGGGAAGCAACACCACGGCCGTCACAATCGCTATCGCCATCGCCAGGAGCATCGGTACCGTCATCGGCGGCGGCATGGACATGAGCGGAATCAGCGCAAGCGACGCTAGAGAGGCAGCGGCAAGAAGAAGGCAGCAAGTTGCAGAGGAAGAGGTAAGGAGAGCTCGGCTGCGGTGGAGCGACAGGATCCATGGCGGGGTTGCAGAGATGGAAGGTCTTGGCGATGGCAGCACGAAGCTTGCAGGTCAGGGAACGAGGGCACGGGAGAAATTAGAGAGAAGGGCATGAAGGGAAATAAAGGAAAACGAAGGTCCGATTTTTTCTTGGGGCTTCTGTAGAAGATATTGCAATTCCGATCGGAAAGAGGTTAACAGAATCAGCAGCAGATTAAACTTCCCGATCGATTTCTCGGTTGCATCCGAGAAAAAAAATCGATCTGTTACGGAAGCCGATTGCGCCCGATCGGTTTTGTCCGGTGTTGCTGGAAAAAACATCGATCCGTTACGGATGCAGATGCATCGGTGCAGCTGAAAAAAATCTGATCTGTTATGGGAGCAGATGCATCGGTGGAGCTGCAAAAAATCGATTTGTTATGGAAGCAAGACGCGATCCGATCAGTTCTTTGGCGCTGCTGGTCCGCCAGAAACCCGTCCGTTTATATAGTCTACAGATGGCTGATCCACAAAAAATCATCTTTTACACAAGCCGATGATGGATGATGGCTGATCCGCAAAAAAATCATCTTTTACAGAAGCGGATGCATCCGGTGATCCACAAAATACCATTTGTTGCCAAAGTGGATGCCTTTGATTTCATTGCGCTGTTGTTGATCCATGAAATACCATTTTGTTGTATAAAAACGGACATATTCAATTACACGCGCGCTCAACGGGAATGGCGCTAGGAATGTATGGCACTTTGATTCTCTGCTAAACATGTTGGTTAGTCCGTCAGGAAACAAAAACTCTTAGGAGTCCATAGTAGATATAACAATCAGTATTAATCGATTTAAGTCTACAAGGGATTTTGTGTGGCATAGACATTATGGACCGAGGAGCTGGAATGAAATTACCTCGAGGATGAGCACTAGAGAGAGATTTGAATTCAACAAGCGGAAGTGCAGCATAACTAAGACTGATCACATGGAACAATCAGTTGCAAACAGATTGGAACAGAGGTCTTAGGCGAGCCATGAATTCATTCCTTGGGAGTTTAGGGTTTGGATTAGTTGAAAAGATCTCAGATGTTTTTCTTTGCGAGATTATATGATCGATCGATCTAAAAGTAGCCTGAATTACATATCTAGACAGAGCTCATTGCGCCTCTCTCGCCCTACCTTCCTCTCCGAGCAACCTACTCATATATATTGTATGCATGTTCCTACTTCATCTACCAACCATCATATGCAAGAACCTCACCTAAAGATCGTTGGACTCTTTCGATATATTTAACTAGAGTGCATATTCTGTATCTTTCGCACGATAATGATACATATGCATGACAATAACAATGTCAACGATGACAACAATGGCATCAAAGTAGACAACAAATTGGAATGTGTTTTATCTGTGGATGGATGACCGGCTTTTGACAGAATCGGATCAATGGGGAAGTCCATATGGTTTTTTACTGTGGATCCAACACAGTAATCATGCCAAATTAGAGTCAGATCAGGTCGATCTGGTTGGGAAATTTTGCTACTTTTGCCAACCGATTTGCTCTTTAGTCCAATCCGTGCTCGTTAGATGTTCATAGAGCTCCTCCTGTCATAGATTTTGGGAACATACAATACCAACATTTGAGAGCTTATCATATGCACATACAGGCCAAAATCTCCTCTGAAATCGACAGGAAGAGAGCTTCTGAAGGGCACACGATAAGCCCTAAACCCTAACCCTAATACCATGCGGGAATGGCTGAAAGCAAAACAAACACGGGGCACGGTCTTCGATTCCCTCGAAAGAACAAAGTTGTACAAAGAACCCAACAAAGTTGTACAAGAAACGGTGTGTTATAATACCATCTGCATCATCGCTTCCCTCCGCAAATCCAATGTACAGAGGCAAGAAAGAAAAGACAGAGAAAGAGATCCTATAACCCTACAATCTATGTTGCAATATGATGCCATGGCTGGCCCATTTTGCATTTCACCACCTGATTAGCCTACAGTTAGTTTTTGTTTGTTGTGTTGCTACAGAGATCTCCATATAGCTTCCGACCGAGCTAAGGAGCTTCTCCTTCCCCAAATCATTTTGCATCCGCTTCCTCCTCTTCTTCGCCCTCTTCACCTTCGTCATCTTCATCGACCAGCTTGCTGATCTCTTCTTGTATCAGGGTCTTGACGTGAGCTTTCCTTTGAGTTAGATCCACCCCGAATTTCGTTCCTGTTTTTCAAGCGATTTCCATTGTATACCATGGGGAAAAAGTTTTTAAAAACAAAAAAAAAAAACTGGAAAGTAAGAAAACTGAAAGAGTTCAGGACTAAAACTATTCATACCTAATTGCTTCACCACATCTGTAAATGTGACCTGGAAAAATAATGAAAGAGAGGTTGGTAAATAAAATCGAGCATTATCAGTTTAGATTTGTTGGAACATGTCAGAAACATATGGAAATAGTGTTCCAAAATTTTCCAAAAAGAACAGATTTATTATCATAGGGGAAATAGAGCACCCAAAAGCACCACGGCAGCAAAACCTCAAGATTTCACCGCATTTCCTAGAAGCACCACTCTGTAGTAAAGGCTTACTACTCTAGAAGTAGCTATATCTCCATAAGTTATGCTTCAATCAGTGTTTTAAAAATAGCATTGTGAAATCTGAATGTGTTCCATAAAATATCTGAAAGCAATCTTCGTACCGTGCTGAAATCGGCATCACGTAGAAGTTCGCATATGGCTGAGCGTAGATCATCATCCGAAGGTATGGCGATTGATTCAGCCTCCTCTGCATATCATCGATCCCAAAGTACAATGATATTGTATCATCCAAAAAGAGCTTGTCAGAAGTTATACCGATGTAGACAGTAATGTTTTGTCTCAAAAAGAAGGGTAGAGATTAATCGGCCATGATCAAGATAAAGATAAGTTCAAATCGAAGGCCCGAACCTTTTCTTTCCTTCGATGGTTCTGCTTCCTCGATGCTTTTATTCTCTTTTCCGATTTCCTCTCCACTGGTTTTCTTTGGCAGTTTAGTGATTTGCTTCTTCTCTTTACTTGTAGTGGGAGGAGCATCTTTTTTCAGTCCTCGCTTTCTGGATACTCTGGTTGAGGATTTGGATTTCGTGCTTTTACCCTCTTCTTCATCTTCTAAGTCTTCATCCGGATCATACACTGACTTATTTTGGGAAGGTTTACTACTGCTTTTTCTGGGCGTTTTAGAATTCCCAACGCTTGCTTTGCCTGCAGACTTGGATCTCCGTTTTCTTTTCGGAGGTTCTTCTTCAGATTCCTCTTCAGGCACATCATCTTCCTCCTCTTCAGCCTCTTCTTCCTCTTCCTTCGCATCTTCCTCCGGCTCATCATGTCCTGGTTCATCTTCTCGTTCAGTATCATTTGATGCACCTTTTTCTGCTGATCTCTTGCTTCTTGAATTCCCAGCCTCAACTTCATTCACCTCTTCCGCATCCTCCTTCTCTTCTTTTTCTTCTACTTCTTCTTCTTCCTCTCCTGCTTCCTCTCCCTCTTCCTCTCCCTCTTCATCTTCCTCTTCTTCCTCCTCTTCCAGATCTTCCTCTTGACTTCCAGTTTCTTCTGATTTCGAACTCTTCCTCGCAGACTTGTTCCGAGCTGCCTTCGTGGGGGTGCTCAATGATTTAGCTTTTCGCTTCCCTGGCTTTGGCTCCTCTTCTTCAGGTTCCTCATCAACTTCTTCCTCGTCATCATTCTCTTCTTCCTCTTCCTCCTCATCAGGTTGATCTGTTGATTCAACCTTTTGTCTCTGGCAAAGGCATCGAAACGTTCCTTAATATGTGATATAGCTTATAGTGATTCTAAACACCGAATCCAAGAGTCAAATACAGAAAACCACATACTTTGCGTGGTGTTCCTCCAGATAATCTTCCCTTCATTTTTTTGATAGCCGTCTTCCTGCGCCTCTTTTCTTTCAACTTCTCACACATAGAAAACGAAGGTTAAATAGACATGTTCAAAACATCCTAAATTGACAGAAAACAAAAACTCGCACACCTGTTCCTTCTCTTCGAGAAGCTTATCAGTTGTTATGTAAGGAGAATCGAAGAAGTCTAACATTTTTAACACTACATCCTCCTGAAATTGAACAGACAATGATATGAATGTCAATATACTTGGAGCATGGATCAAACTACACTGCTCGTGGCAGGAGCAAAAAATCTCTCACCTTCTTACTTGTTTTTGGGAGATTCAAGTCCAAGAGATCGCCAACTTGCAAAAGACTGTCTTTAACACATTTCTCAAGCTTTTCTTTCATGCGGGCTTTTTCTTTTTCCTGAGAAGTCAGAGGAAAAACACATAATCAAGACCTCAGATGTGAAGATTGAGAAATAAGAACATGCTCCAAATTTTCAACTTCATTAATTCCTCTCTTATCACATTCTAACTATTTCAGAGGAAGTACAAGAGAATGCACATAGTTATATGAAACTATGAAACTATGGCTACAATACCTCATTGGCACCCCAGATACAGCCTGAAAATTCGAGTAGGTTCCCCTTCACAAGAGTTGGCTACAAAAAATCATTTAACACGTCCTCCTTTCTGTTAACCTTTAATAAATTTGACTTCCAAAGGTGAACAGAAAAACACAAACAACATAAAAGAGTTTATATAAATTTGTTCTACTCCTGAAAATGGCAGTAGGGAAAACAATGTTCTTTTATTTCTCTTTTAGGATTACATCATCTGCACACAAAAAACTCCATGGTTCTGTACAGTTTTTTATCTTGTACAATGCCTTGGTCTCGAAAAAGCATAAGAATATTATACCACCACAAACAAATCTTAAGACATGCAATGTAGAAATGCAAGGATACATCATCTATACTTAACGCTTTCATGTCTCCGTACAGTTTTTTACATTTTACAATGGCTGGGATTGAAAAGAGTACAAGAGTATTTACCACTACAAAAAAACCTAACAAATGCAATGCATCATAGTGATTGCTGGTATAGACATTCATATATCAGTACATTCAGACTTTAAAGTGAGACATGTACATAGCGAAACAAAACATAATAAATTAACCTATAATTATAATTGCATAGCATTGTCTACGAATCACTACCATAATCAAAAGCATCTAAAAGTTAATGCTCATTAAATGAAAAAGAGGAATCTATGTAAATTCTATGGTTTGGCTTTAGGGTTTAAATTCTATGTAACAGATGTTACAATCTTACTTAATTGATCAATCTCAATAAAACAACATCCAGAATCCATCTAACAATAAATAGTGCCAACGTCTATACATTAACAGACTGCTCTGAAAAACCGAATTTCAATTGCTCCAAGACAAACCGTATGCATAAATTACATGTAACCATTTTAAAATAAGTCACAGGAATGGCTGGCATGCATTTTCTAGAGCAATCAAAGAAAGATGGTTGCTAGTTTCATGTCAAAATTCGGTGATGTTACCATGTTCCTCCACATCTGTTAATGATACACAGTATCTGGCCACAAATTGTTACAAAGAATCTGGGGCCCTGTTAAGCTGCTATAGAAAAACTTACTGGCACAAATTTAATCATAAAACCCTGGCATTCCTTAGAACTTTGCTCAATGGAGTCGAGATTAGCATAGGAAACTAGGAAAAAGAAGAAATGTTCAGAGATATAACAAAAAGAAAACTTGGGAAATGTGTAGAGAATTATTTTTGCCTTGGTTTCCCATTAGATAGTTATAGAAGGTGCATTTTTATGAGGTCAAATTTAAGGATTTCAAAAGAAGAACCATTGTACCAGGGCTTCATCTTAATCCATATAACCCTATTGTACGGTGCAATGATAAGATGTACACAAACACCCATCATTATTTATTTCTCTTACAGGAGGAGGCTGACAAAAGTCAGCCTCCTCCTGTAATAAATACAAAATCATAAATGAAAACAAAAAGAAACAAGATTGGATGCCACTGACAAGAGAATATGGAGTTTTATTATGTGGGGAAAAAATTTTTTAATTTAAAAATACTTGCAGATCAGTGATATAACATGTATTTGGCAGTTGCAAAAAAAAAGTGATATAACATGTATGAGAAAATAATATTTACATGTATCAGTGTTAATGTTCAAGATATATCTAATGATTTTTTCAAGCTCATCGAGGCTAAGGTGACAAAGGAATGTTGCTCTAGCTGCAACAAAGTGTGGCGAGCCATCTGAAGTATGACAGAAATCATTATTTTTCCTTGAAGGGCTAAGTGTTATAATGAGGATCCAGTTGTCCAAATAACTACAGACGCAAATCATTTACCATATCTACAGTCAAAGATGATTTATAGTGACCATGCTCATAGTATCTGACAAGGATTATTTGCAGCTTCAATGGTTCCAATTAATCTGATATTTGACACGTTCAGCAATCAGAAAAACAGTTTTTCAAATATATTCACCTTCCCACGCTTTCCATAAATTAACTTGTGCAACAGTTGCATTATTTCATCATTCCTTTTCCTCTTTGAGAATTTGAATACAACTGCAACTCAAAGTAATACAAACAGATAGGGTGAGCCCATGTAATTTGATACCACCAGAAATTGTAACTAGATCCAATCACAGAATCAATGCAAATTTCAAACAAACATCATTCAACACAAAAACATTGCATCTGCAAACTCCAAAGACATATAAGCCAGTCGTCACACCTCCTATTTTTGAGGGAATGCCTTCATACTACGTGATGGAATCAGTGCATATGACAGATAAAAGTGTTGATAACACCTTGCTCAAACTAATTTTTTGGTTCCGTCTCATTTATTTCAAAAGTAGTTGCAATTCTATTCTGGATTGCCCATTGCATCGAATCACCTTAATGCTGTGACAATGTATCAGGTATATTGCTTCAATCTTATAATATGCATCTGGTATATTGCAAGATGACATGCACTACATTTAGCAAACTAGTTGGTTCAATTGCTCCAGCCATCACATCAATCAAGGGGAAAGACATCTGCTTTTAATACATGCACACCAGATTACTAGAACGACTTTCACTACATTAATACAATAGGACAGGCACTCATATATGTCTCCAATCATGCAATCATATGATGAATATTTGAATCAACTAGGGTTACAGAACTTAGAGTTCACTTACCATTCGGGATATCTTTAAGACATGCACCATTACCCTGAAACCAACAATCAGTCTGTTCAGTGAATCCCTTCAACACATGCACCTTTAAAATTACCATGGGGACTTTCTCTTTCATAATGAGACAAAGTGATAAAATTTCAAAGAACGTAATATATGAACTCAGCCTCGTGCACACAAATGATTACATGAAATGAACACATTTAAGGATGTGGAATCAATCCTCAATGAAGCTGTGGCATCCCCTCATACTTGACTCATCTTTTAACTCCAGTACCATAGCATGAGTATAATAATCACATCCGCCAGAATAATGGTAATAACCACATGCAGTTTATGCAGTAATCTAAGAATACATCAATCCTTCTGTTTGTGCATTAATCATCAATAGAGCTCTAGCTTCCCCTCATATTAACTCTTTTTCTTTAACTCCAGTATCGCTCCATAAGTATAATAATCACATTCACAAGAATAGTTGTAATGAGCACGTACATTTACAAAAAAGAATGAATGTATGAGATTCTAAAAACTGATCAACCATTCGGTTTATGCACTAATTCTGAATGAAGCTTTAGCATCTCTTCACACTGAACTCGTCTGTTAACTCCAGATGCATTGCATGAACATAGTAACCACATGCACATGAATAGAATAATGGTGATAACCACATGAAGTTCACGCATTAATCTTAAAAAATGGATGTATGTGACTCTAAAAAAAGGCTTCAACATTATTAAGTTCATGCATTAAGCCTGAATGAAGCTCTAGCATCCCTTCACACTTCACGTGTCTGCTAACTCCACAAGCATTGCATGAACATAATAACGACATCCACAAGAATAATGGCATGGAATGTCCAAATTATATGGGAAAGGAGAATGAATCTCATATTCAATCTGTGTTTCAGCTCCAGACTCATATAACGAATGTGTGGAATTCTAAAGAAATCCTTTAATCACTCGGTTCATGTATAAAGACCGGGCAATGAGTACACTGACCTTTACAAAGCTTTTCTTCTCGAATTTCATGCAGAAACTTTGGAAAATCAAAACAAATACATACTCGTCTACCTTGTCAAATATGTTGAGCTTTACAAAAACATTTCATTCTTGATTTCATGTATAAACTCTGAAGTTTCGGCACTCATACCTTAAGGATTAGCCACATACCTTGACAATTTTGACCTCCCTAGTTTTTTCCCTCTCAATTGTAGTCGAAAAGCGCTCAATCAATTTCCTTTCACGAGATGGCCTTTCACTAGTAGGAGTCATGGGTTCTCTGTTGCCATCACTATCAGTTTTCTTCCTTCTTTTTCTCCTCACTGAAGAAATCTTTGCCGGTGTTACTTCTTCTTTGACCTCCTCGTGAGCTTCTGCATCTTCTTCCTCTGTTTTTTGGAGGTTCTCTTCAGCCACCGCGGCAGCACTGCTTTCCCCATTCTCCATGGCTATACAAGCAGATAGCGGATGAAACTACAAGATCGGTACAGAAAGTAGGATATATATGACTTGAATTGACGAAAATTGGAGGGGGCTTCCTAGGGATTAGCACTGCGACATCAAGGATTTTTTTCTCTATGGACTTCGCGAAATACTTTAGACTGCGCCTTCTTTTGCAATTTCTGCTAGGGTTTAGGAAATCGACCTTTTGTGAAGCTCCTGCCCAAGCTTGATCGAAATGGTTCGTACAGGTTCCTCCTGCTTGCGGCTCCAATTCCGCGGCTCCCCTCAGAATTCTGCTAGGTCTGATTGACGTTGTCTTCTCCAGCGTTTCCGCTAGGGTTAATTGGACACGGAGACTCTGTCTGGGGCATCTACTGGGGGCTGTTTGCGTGTGCTCTCCTTATCTACCGCCTCCGCTAGCGTGAATTGGAGAGTGGGATTGGGTTTTTTTTTTCCCCCAATGGTGAATTCTCCTGCGAGATTGGCAGGGGAAGGGGGGGGGGGGGGGGGGGGCCAAAAACGGAAAAAAAACAGCAAAACACCCCCAAAAAAGAAACCAGAAGGAAGGG
>JBBBWG010013112.1:57791-70747 GCA_037176905.1 Azolla pinnata
CCCCCCACCCCCTCCCCCCCCCCCCCCCCCCCCCCCCCCCCCCCCCAAACCCGGAGCAAAAGCAGCAAAGCACCTCCGAAACAGAAACCAGAAGGCAGGGGCAGAGCAGGAGAGAGGGTTAGGGTTAGGGTTAGGGTGAGGTCTAGGGTTAGGGTGAGGTCAGAGGGAGCGAGGTGTAGCAGCAGGAGAATTTAGGGCTTGCTGTGCAGGGACTTAGGGTTAGGTCAGGGAGCTATGGGGGAAGGGGGGGAGGGGTCTGAGTAGGGTTAGGGTTAGGGTTAGGGTTAGGAATTATGGCAGGGGAGAGGTACAGGTGCAGCAGGAGAGATTAGGGTTTTGCAGCAGAGCAGTGAAGTGGAGGAGAAGAAGGGAGGAAGACCGTTGCCTTCAATTATTATTATTATTATGTCTTGACCTTGACCTTGACCTTGACTTAGGGTTTTGCATTGACCTTGACCTTGACCTTGACTTAGGGTTTTGCATTTTCCTTGACCTTGACCTTGATCTTGACTTAGGGTTTCGCATTGACCTTGACCTTGAACTTGACCTTGACTTAGGGTTTTGCATTGACCTTGACCTTGGCTTAGGGTTTTGCATTGACCTTGACCTTGGCTTAGGGTTTTGTATTTGAACTTGACCTTGACTTAGCGAACCTGACCTTGACATAGGGTTCTGTATTGACCTTGACCTTGACTCGACTTAGGGTTTTGCCTTGACCCTGACCTTCATTTGACTTAGGGTTTTGTATTGACCTTGACATTGGCCTAGGGTTTTGCATTGACCTTGACCTTGAATCCGGGTTTTGCATTCACCTTGACCTTGAGTTAGGGTTTTGTATGACCTTGACCTTCAGTTAGGGTTTTGCATTGACCTTGACCTTGAGTTAGGGTTTTGCATTGACCTTGACCTTGACCTAACTATGACCAAACGCCTAAAGACTTGGACCTAGACTTAGATGGCCTTGACCCAAGTTCTTGACCTTTTGGCCTTGACCTTGACCTTGAGTTAGGGTTTTGTATGACCTTGACCTTGAGTTAGGGTTTTGCATTGACCTTGACCTTGACCTAACTATGACCAAACACCTAAAGACTTGGACCTTGTTGAGCCTAGACTTAGATGGCATTGACCCAAGTTCTTGACCTTCTGGCTTTGACCTTGACCTTGACTTAGGAATCTAGCTTGACCTAACTATGACCAAAGAACTTGACCTTGACCTTGACCATTTTTTTTCCCTTGGGTTCTTGACTTTACTCCTCAACTTTGACTTTGCTTCTCGCTTCTGGGAAACTCTGTCTCAATCCTACTCTTTCTTTCCAGTAGCTGGTCTCGGTAGCTGGTCTCGATCTCGGACTTGTATCCCGTTTCTTGGTTTCTCGTCCCAACTCTCTCTTATATCAAAACCCTGATCTCTTATATTAAACCCCTGATTTCTTATCTTTAAACCCAACCCTCTCTTATGTCTAAAACCATGATCCTCTCATATCGAAACCCCGACATCTTATCTCTGAACCCTGATCTCTCAAATCCAAAATCCCAACTCCCTCATGCTCTTCATCAAAACTCTACTTTCTCTCCGGAATGCTTACATGCTCTCCTCTCGATCAGGAGACATGATTGAAAAGATCTTCTCTAATTAAACTCTTGCATTGCAAAGATCGATCTCTTTTTCATAACGTGCTCATCTCCCGATTCAGAACTCCGGTGGTTTCACCTTGACACACATATTTGCTGGCAAATCTTTCTTCCATTTAAAGCAATATAATTCCCGGAGAATGTCATGTGATCTGGAATCTTGGCAAATCCTTCTTCCATTTAGAGCTAGAGAATGTCATGAAATCTGGAATCTTGGGCAATCCTTCTTCCATTTAGAGCTAGAGAATGTCATGAGGTCTGGAATCCACTGCAATCAGCAAGAAACTCCATGGAAACTCTTGGGTCGTTTGCTGTTTGACGCACTGCAATCAGCAAGAAACTCCATGGAAACTCTTGGGTCGTTTGCCGTTTGACGGACTGCAATCAGCAAGAAACTCCATGGAAACTCTTGTGGGTCTTTTGCTGTTTGACGGACTGCAATCAGCAAGAAACTCCATGGAAACTCTTGGGTCTTTTGATGTTTGACGGACTGCAATCAGCAAGAAACTCCATGGAAACTCTTGTGGGTCTTTTGCTGTTTGACGGACTGCAATCAGCAAGAAACTCCATGGAAACTCTTGGGTCTTTTGATGTTTGACGGACTGCAATCAGCAAGAAACTCCATGGAAGCTGTTGGAACAGATAGACGCATGGAGGAATACCGCCCACCATTCCCCCAAGACAAGCTCCGAAGACATGGATTGAGCCATGAGAGTGCCTTCCATTTCAGGAATCCAGCGGTGGTATATGCCACGAGATCTTCTGGCATATCCAATGCGGTCTGCGAGTTCCCACATTGTTGCTAGCTGGAATCCGCAGGAAATCCATGGAAACTGTCGGAGCAGATGAGACATGAGCAAGTCCATTCCAAGACAAACTCCCAAGGCATGGGTTTTGAGCTATGAGAGCTTGCTGGAAGTACAGCAGAGAAAGCCCCACCTTCTTCCCCTCCTCCTCCTCCGTGTTCGACAGGAGAATCTGTACTCAACTCGGAAGCATCGCCGACGGCGATCGGCCTCAGGAAACAGGCCATCTGCTCAAGATCCAGGCATCACATATCATTCATTGGCTGAAAGAATATGCCGTCTCGGAAGAATGGGCACATGTGCACAGATTGCATGGCCTCGTTGCCGAGCATGATCTTCGAGGGGATGTGTTCATTTGTAGCAACCTTATACACACGTATGCCGCATGCGGGCTGTTGCATGATGCCCTCCGTGTGTTTGAGAGCATGCGTTTCCGCGACGCCGTCGCGTGGAATTCCATGATGAAAGCTTGGAACAGCCATGGAGATGGTGAAAGAACCCTCGCCGTGTTTGCGCAGATGCAACAAGAAGGGCTAGATCCGACGAAAGCCACGATTGTCGTCGTGCTCAAAGGATGTGGCATCATCGAGAGCTTAGACGAGTGCAGGAAGCTACATGTATTTGTGATGTGGAGCGGTTTCAGCTCCGAAATGCACGTGGAAAGCTGTCTGGCTGATCTGTATGGGAAGTGCAGCGAAATGTCTGCAGCATTTAGAATGTTCGAATCGATGAGCGACCGAGACGTGGTTGCCTGGAACTCGATGATGGCAGCTTACTGCGAGCAAGGCATGCATGAACAGTCTATGGCCATGTATGAGGGTATGAAGCAAGAAGGAATATGCCCGAACGACTCGTCGGTTCTTGGCATGCTCAAAGCATGTACCAAAGGATCGTTTCTGAAGCAAGGGAAGCTTGTGCATTCGCAGGTGGTTCACAGCCGATATCCATCGCATCCGCGCATCATGAACACTCTCGTCGATATGTATGCCAAGTGCCATAGCCTGAAAGAGGCTCGAGAGATCTTTGGGCAGGCGTGGGAGAAGAGCGTGGTTTCGTGGAATGTCATGCTCATGGGCTATACTCAAGAAGGGCTCAGCATCGATGCGCTCGAGCTTTACAAAGTCATGCAGCGAGGCGGCGTAGACCCTGACCATATCACCTACACGACCGTTCTCAAATCCTGTACTAGTTCGGCATCCATCAGCTACGGTCACCGCATACACGCATCGATCGTAAGACGCGGGTTCGAGTCTGATGTCTCTACACGTAATGCCTTGATCGAAATGTATGCAGCGTGCCATCGCATCGATGATGTGCTGGTGGTTTTTGGTTCCATAGAAAGGAAAGATGTCAGCGTATGGAATGCGCTCGCATCGGCTTACTCCTACCTAGGCCATCTCGACCATGCTCTTCGTTTGCTCGATCAGATGCAGCGAGAGAGAATAGACGAGGACCCGTTTACGTTCGTCATCAAGATCAAAGCATGTACAAAGCTGTGTAGATTAGATCTAGGGAAACGTCTCCATATTCGTATGGCGAAAACTGGCTGGGAATCCAACGAGCTCATCACGGCTTCGCTCATCGATATGTACTCGAAACACGGGATCGCAGAGGAAGCGCAGAGCGTTTTCGACAGCACGCCGACTAGGGATGTCGTGTGTTGGACCGGTATGATTTCAGCATACTACCACCATGGTATGTGGACAGAAGCAGGTGCACTGTTCGACAAGATGATTCATCAGGGCTTGAAGCCGGATCGCGTCTCGTTTATGGCCATGCTTCAGATTTGTGGCAGCTTCGTGGAACTTCCGTGGGGAAGAGAAGTGCACAAGCATGCGGTTGCATGCGGCTTGCGATCCGATCTCCGCCTCATGAACACGGCCGTGGACATGTATGTGAAGTGCGGAAGCCTAGAGCTCGCTTGTGAAGCGTTCCGAGGCATGCCGGAATGGAACGTGGTTTCGTGGAACATACTGATCGCTGGATTCGTCGAAGAAGGAGATGAAAGGGGAGCCCTTGAGCTGTTCAGAAGGATGTGTCAAGGTCCCATTAGACCAGATGTGCTGACCTTCATCGCTGTTTTGAGAGCTTGCTCGGGGTTAGGATCATTGGAAGCAGGGCGAGGGATCCGTGTTCAGATCCAAAGGCAGGGTGCAAATACTGTACCATTGAACAATACCTTGATCGACATGCTTGCGAAATGCGGGTGCATGGATGATGCACGCCGAGTCTTCGATGGCATGAAGGAGAGAAGCAAAGTGACGTGGAATGCGATGCTCGCTGGATATGCCCAACACGGGCGAGGTCAAGAAGCGATCTTCATGTATTCGAGGATGCAGAGCGCCGGATTGATGCCCGATGATGCTACATTTGGCTCGATTCTATCGGCTTGCAGTCACGAGGGCCTCAGAGCCCAGGCATATGACTTGTTCTATGCGTTTATCGAGGATCATCTGCTGTTTCCTGCCATGGAGCACTATTCTTGTGTGGTGGACATGCTCGGTCGGGCAGGATGCCTGAGCGAAGGCCAAGAGTTCATCGAAACCATCCCTGTTCAGCCAGATCCCATGCTGCGGATGGCATTGCTTGGCACTTGCAAGTATCATGCAAACGATGCGATCGGGCGATCTGCATTCGCGTCGGCGATTGAACTGGAACCAGGGTTTGCATCTTGTTCCATATTGACAAAGATTTTCAGAGCTCGATGCAATCAGGCAAGTGTCGGGGTGCGCTGGGACTGAATTCGAATTGTGATCCGACTGCTCTGTATATCTATCCACTTTGTGGAGAATCGACGTTCTTCGAACACACATAAACACATACATTTTTAAGAGCAGTAATAGTAACTGCAATTGTTGATACCAAAAGCTACCATGCAAGCAGCATATGCTTCTATCTTTTAACTTCATAAACCTATGACGAAGTCCAGCGACTCCATCCATACCTCTTCCCGCATGTACCTTACCGATTAAAACAGGCCTGCAAAATGCCAGTGAAAACTGTTTCAGATGTTGATTTGGAAGTTTTCATAGATGCAAATTGCATCCTGCAAACTATTCTCAGAGCTAACTTTTTTCATAAGGGTTTGGATCCCCCTCGTGACGAGCTGCATGAAGATCTGAATCTTCTTCCTGCATTCTTTTCAATAAAAGAGGAGAGAGGCATACAGGACCGATATCATCACTACAATACATGGAGAATACAGCAGCCCGGGATTAAAGATCGATTGGAAACTGTGAATAGAGATTGAAATCCGAAGACGACAACTACAATGTAGCTTAGAACAAAACGCAGAACAGACTAGCCCACAGACATGTGAGGCAGTAAATCAGAAGGGTCTTAAGGTAAGATTTGTAAATGACTCCAGCAATTTCTTACCCATTTAGCTTGTTAATAGTACTCCTATCCAAACATTCAGTTTCGAAACCTCTAAAGTGTGACATTTTGAGTGGGATGAGACGAGCAATTCTCTCATCTGTAGTTTTGCAACCACGCCGCAAATGCTAAAACACTCTACATTTAAGGTTTTGCGGTGAAAGGCACAAGAGAGATCATTTAGATAACATCTTAGAAGAGCATTATTACATATACATCAAACCAAACTCAACACAAATGTAAGCATTCTAGATGAATGAATTTTGAAGCTCTCAGAGAGGAGAATAATGGCCATTAAGTTGTTTTGACTCTCTTATTACATGTAACCTGTAGATACAATATAAGCCAGAAGAAGCTGTTGTTGTCAAAATAGGTGAATCAGCACAAGATACAGATTTCAGATGAGAACCATTGCTACTTGACATTCATTTGGTTTGAGCAATCACCATCGGAAAGTTCCAACGCCATTACAGCTACTCAGTATTCAGCCATTCAATTGCTATTGAGGTTGCCAAAGTAACTCTCGAGAGACTCGGAACAGATGACGTTGGCAGATGATGTAGAGACAATGCCTTTTGGAGAGATATGTAGTTCTGACCGAATATAGCGCTGCGACACATTATCCACTTTTAGATTTTAGAAACACTCTATCCAAAACATTAATGCATCTCATGTTTTCTGACGCCCACAATTCATTTCCACTTACAGAATTTCAATAGGGAAAACTAACGCATCTCATTTAGATTCACGCTAACACACAGATTATTTCCAGTTACAGAATTTCAAAACAGTTTCTTGTATATTATAAACGCATAAATACTTCCAACATGGTTATAATTCATAAACTTCTAAAAACAGCCATAAATGCGTACCGCTAATTGGGATATCGTTTCAATTGATGTATCGACATGCCAGTCTGGTTCAAGCTGCCTCACAAATGATGCCCTTCCTGTTTCTGTACTGCAAAATAATACCTGATAATGTGCTTCTAACTCATTAGTACAGATGATAACTAATATACTTCTGATTAGCATCAGATTACTTTAAACGCCTATACTGGCTTAGCCAAATTTGTTAGCATTGTGCAGGAATAATACAGTGTTACTATCAGACTCTCTCAAGAAAGCTATACTGCAGCATGCATGAGACCAATAAAACAACTGGAGTAACAAACTTACAAAACAAAAACTACAGGACTGTTGAAAGAAGTAGACCTATCAAGGAGGTCCAAATGCTGAAGATACAGTAAAACATTTAAAATACATTTCCAAAATTTGCAATCAACCTCAGAATTCCAGTGCACCCAAACCAATCAACAATCGCATCTATTTTAGTAAATATGACAATAACATGCCCAAGCAAATAGGATTTTCTCCCAAATATTTTCCTAATCATAAAACATTTATGATTTATGATTGTAAAATACTGAATTCCTTACCTTATCTCTATTAAGCCCACCAGTAGTGAAGAGACCAATAGCATCCAATGCAGCGAGTGCAATAGCCTACACTTGTCATATAGCACAGAACCTTAGTGAAAGAAATAAACAGAGCAACAACAAACGAATTTTATGAAATGGATTTTTAATTCCAAATGTAAGAGTCAAGATTTTAAGCAACACAATGAAACCATCTCAACAAACAATGAAGAAGTGGTGGATGTGGGAAGGGAGTTCTGTTGACCTAGTGCACAGAGCAAAGAAAAACACAAAAACAGGCAAGAAGCCGAAAGGAAGTGAGCATGGCTAATATAAGTGACCATGATTTCCAAAAAGATCAGAGAGGGAAGATGATACTGATATTTTCAAGGAAGACCAAGTGGATGTTGAATGACCAATTTTGGCAGGCTCTTTATCAGACTAAGTAATAGTGTTAGCTTCTTGGTTTTCCTTAAAAATTCGTTATCTAATACTCTGTATGTCAACAATAGCAGAGGAAGAAATCTGAATTATTCCTAGATGATTAGATGCTTGAAATATGTAGTTGAGCCACAATTTACAGATCTTTCTTAACAAGTGTTTGAACTTAAATAGAAGTGAATTTCCCTTCAGTAAGCCAATACAAGCAGACGGATTTCAAGAATAAGGGATCGGATAAATGCCAGAGTTCAGGGATGACAAAACTCGAAATGCTAAAAATTCCTAAAGCCCTTGTTGTCTAGGAACAGGTTTGAAGCCTGTTTGGCATCTTTTCATGCTGTGTTGCATTAGATAATTGATCTATCATAGAATTTAAAACTAAAGCTTCCGCTTCTTTTTTGGGGTAATAAATACTAGGGTGATGAGGCCTTCACATTCTGTGTGAGTAACACTATCCATGTCCTCGGACCCATGCACACATACCTTAGAGAAATCAGTCTAACACAGAAAAGTTCAAAACTAAAGCTTCTGCTTCCTTTTTTGGGAATTAAATATTACAGTAATGAGGCCTTACACTCTTTACCTGGGTAACACTATCCACGTCTATGTACCAATTCATAAATACGTTCTAATCATTTCCTCTTCTTAACTCCCAAACCTGATGACTTAATGTCATTGCCATCCACATAAACAGAATCATCATTCTAAATGCGGTATTCAGTGAGCTCTACCAATGACACGAATTGAGATATAAACAAGAAGGATTAGGACTAACACCAAGAACTAACCTCACTCTCATCATCAGCTACCCTCGATATGAGATACAAATCACAAGAGCGAGCCAACTCCAAAAGCACCTCAATAACAGAAGGTCTGACAACTGCATGTTGCTAAGGAAGACAAAAAAAGATATAATCAATCCAATCTTGTGCATAACTTAGGAAATCACAGCTATGATCTTCATAAAATACCTGTAATTCTTGGGGAGTTGACTCTTCAAATATCACACCCAAGAGCTGGCATGTCATCTACTAAAACAAAAGTTTTTTTCAGAAACTTGAATTGAGGGATGCATTGAAATTTCTTACAGGTCTATCAGAATCAGATCTTGAAAAACTAATTTACCTTTCTGCATCCATTCAATTGTTTCCTCACAATTTGGGCCAATGTAAGCTGTAAAAATGACATCAATGTATCACCATATGTAATTTCTTATTATGACAGTTAAGCCTGAATGTTCCAATTATTATTTGAACACCACATATTTTAATTCTGATTTTAACACAGCATATTTTTTATCATGCACAAAGAATTTTGCCCCCATTCAATCGGATGTAGCTTCTTAAGAGTGTTTGCGGAGTTTGGCACATCTAACTCTAAATTTACATTACCCGCTCAAAAAGTATGCAAGTTAAGATTTTAAACCATTGCTATCAGGTTATCTTATTTACAGCAACCACCATTTGATGAATCAAGTTAACAGCTCTTAAAGTAAATAACTGCCAAGATGGGAAATAAATATCGATAATTGTATATGACATATCTGATTTTAAAGCATCATAACCATAGCTATTCAGCACACCTGAATGGGGGCTTCAGGCTCTCTTATGACAACACCACGTTGTGTAGTTTGCGAATGATGAAGCTCAACAGAAGTTGATGTACCAGCTGCTGCAGCATGATTAGACTCATTTGATGGATGGGCACCATCTCGCTTCTCCAACCTCTTACGACCAGGTGTGGGGGCCTTCAGATACTTCCACGTACAAATCACTGCAATGGCGAAGCCAGCTAATGCTCCTATTGAAGTTGCATTCTGTAATTGGTCACAACAACATCGAAAAAATGGTTTCATAATTAAGAACTTTCACCTACTATAAGTAGGTACAATTGCTAACTCAAATCTCACAACTTTGCATCCTCGACGTAAATTGGCTTACACTGTGATGTCGAGAAAAAAATGGAAAAAAGATTTCTTAATTAAGAACTTCCTGCTATAATCAGGTGTGATTGCTAGCTCAAATCACTACTTTGCATCCTCAACATCAATTAGTTTTAGAAAATTATCTCAAAGAAAATAATCGAAACAATTTTTTTAAATTAAGAACTTTCCTCTACTATAATGTGGTACTTTAATTGTCGACATAAATTGGTTCTACTACATAATCTAGCAAACAACCATAATCATCAATAACAAACCACAAAAGAGGGGTTGCTTGATTTACACTTTTTCCTACTGCAGTGAGATGTGACTGCTAAATCAATATCAACTCTTGTTTCAAACATAAATTGGAAATAGAAAAGACAAAAAAGAAAGGATTCATGATATGGAGGTTTCTTTTGTTTAGTAAGATGTGATTGCAAAAAATCAGTCAGGATCCACATTTCAAGCATAAACCAGCAATATACAAGAAAACGAGGTTTCTCGATTTAGAAGTTTCTCGACTATATAGTAAGATGTGGTTCCTAAACCAATCACAACTCACATTCTACATGCAAATTTGATTTATGATGAGTACCGCTTGGAAACAAGGATAAACAGATGAACAAAGAGATCATTTATGAGAACTGGTTTCTGTATGATGAAGAGAGGCGAACACGAAATCGATCACAATTCTCATCTCTGAAGGTAGAATAGATTTAATAATGTGAATATGTAGAAAAAAATGATTAGGATCAAAGAAAAATGGTTAAACAAACGGAAAATAAAGACTATTATGATCATTTGCTCATTTCAAAAAGAAATGGTCTATGTGTGGTCTGGCTAGTCGGATGATGTATATAGAAGGGTGTGGTACTAAAGCAGTTTTTCCAGCTACAGTTACTAGTTCACAGCCCCCCAGGCTACAAAATCGATGGCCACTAAATTGGGCCAGAAGCCAAAGCATGAGTATTTTGTTTGTTTGACGGCAAATGTGCAGACATTTACACGTTTTCTTACATGCGACAGTGAAACTATGATGATGATGAGGTAAAATACCTGAACTGTGACTGAATTGTGTAATCTGAGAGAGAGAGAGAGAGAGAAAGAAGCTTTGAGCTTTTGATGCAAATGAGCACATAACGTTAGAGAAACTATGATTGTATCTTAACAAAATCAGCAAAGTTGCTATTAAATTTTGTGGCATATTCTGTGATGGTGTACAAAAAAAGCATAAAAAGCAGCAGAAAAAACATTTTTCCCGTGGAATCCTATCTCAAAGAAGATGTTACACGAAACAACCATCCGCGTAAGAATCCGATAGTCCCATTCCAAATGACCTCTGATGACACAGAAGCATTCGAACACAGACTTGATGGTTTTCCAATCTACACAATAAACAATGAAACACAAAATCACGAAGAGCGTTACTCAGGGACACGAGCAAGGGACTGATTCCACAGAAAATGGGAATCCGGCAACGGAGCATGCCATTCAAACAAGACAGCTCGCCCTTTTTACACTCTAGAGGCTGTGCGGAGACGAAAGAAACTCAGAAGAAGGTGACGATGGGTGAGGGAGAGCAAGTACCATGGGATCGAACAAGAAGGAGACGAAGTGCGAAATCCTAGAGCCGAAGGAGCGCAGAATGTGCAGAATATCCTCTCGCAGGGAATCCTCGCCCATGCCTGGGGGGGGGGATACAGATGTGAACAGAAGGGGAAGGAGAGAAAGGAGCGAGCGCTTCGAAAGGCGGGAGAGAACTTGTGGGACGTGGATTCCTTCTTTTGCGGCAAGGAACGAGGGGGGAATCCGCGGCAGATTTCTGTTGCGTCGCAGAGGAAGGGGGAAGAAGGTCGAGATCTGCAAGATGAGGGAGAAGAAGCAGAAGCAGCAGCAGCAGCAGCAGAAGCAGCAGAAGCAGAAGCAGAAGCAGGAAGCGTGGCGATGGCTATGGCGGAGAAAACACAGAAGTGCAGACAGAGAAGATGCTAAGCCCCCTCACGTTTCGCGTATTTACAAAAATGGCACTCTTCACAAATTCTACATATACGTATATTATACGTATATACGTCGTCGTCTTCTTCTTCCGATTTGATCCGATTTACACCCGATCGATTCGTTGTTGTTCTCGATTAGCATTCGAATCGACTGATCGATCGATGCTCGATCGCTCGATCAAACACCGAATCCGACGTGTGTCAATCGATTCATCAGATTCCGAAATTGTGAGCTTTCGTGAATCGAACATAGCCAGGGAACCAACTGATCGGGATCGATCCGTGGGAAAGCGACTAGGAATAAAAATCAACACTTGCGGAATTAATTGGATGTTAATTTTTCTGTGGATGATTAGATCATGTATTACGTTGTAAATTCTGATCTCGATAGGTGTTAAAAATGTAACTTATAATTTGGTTTGGCATTTGTTGAGTAATTCTCCTTACTAAATAATATGTTCGTAGGACAAAATTCCCATACAACATAATTGTGAAAACTATCAAATCCAACTTCCCTTTTCTCTTTCATATTTTCTTTATATATACTCTAGAAAGCACATCAAAGAAGAAATTATTTCTCAAGCTCTAACTTATACCACATACCTAAGTACCTAAGCTAATCAAACACAGTTGTACATGGTTAAAGATCTATCACCTTCCCGTTGAAAAGGTGACAAAACATTTCCGGTTAATGATCCTCGTAGATGTGATATAACCACCTATATTACTCTAGCCACCACGTAAAGATATAAACCTATGTCCGTCATCCCTGTTGTCATCTTCTACAATTTTGGCTTTCATTTCTTGCCCATGTGAGTGATGCACAAGAGATTGAAGGTGTGTTTTATGAGCACATCAAACAACTACTTGTTAGGTCTGATCCCTTTGTGTGTATCAACGAGGGGATCTAGGCTTTCAACACTTTTCCGAGCTCGGCTAGCTAGTTGTACACAGGGAGTCGAGAAGTGTCAAGTATGAGGATGGATCGGAACATCATCAACAATCGGGTGGGGTGGCTTCAATACATACATTGATATCGTCTTCTTCTTTTCCAATTTCAACCTGGCCATAGTAGTTCTTCTCTGGGTTCCTTCTCAATTTGAACCAATCTCCGGTCGTGTCCCCAGTCTGTCTTTTGCTTACCTGGGTGTCTTGAAACAGAGCTCTAGAAAACAAATCCAACAAAGACCGGGCACCAAACAGAATGATATAATCTTCGGAAACAACTTCGTGCGCATAGCTGATGGATCAGATTTATCGAGCCACTTGCAATACAAACAAGTAGCATAAAGGCATTCCCTCTAGAAAGGCTTGGCTTTCTTTGCCCATCCCAATGCATTCATAAGAAGGTGGAGTTAGAGACA
>JBBBWG010013113.1:0-18986 GCA_037176905.1 Azolla pinnata
ACGAAGCTTCCTCCCCTACCACTGCCCCCCCACTGTATGCAATCATCGGGTCAAGGCGATCAAGCGGGGAGGCTTAACATAATACCGAGAAATAGAAAATGAAAGAAGGAAGATTTGTTTACGACGCTCGTAGAAAGGCGAGATGAGAAAACAAAAAAAACCCGAAAGGTCATCGTGTAGTCAATTCCCAAATGGTGCAGAGCCTGGGAAAGGTCACGGCGCTTAGCTCTTTGGCTTCTCTATTTCTTTTTCCTCTCGAGAAAGCGATTCCATTGTTTGGTTATCAAGTGTTCTCCCGCGAGAGTAGACTAACTAAACATATGCCCAAAGGCAACCGACTCGTCTGATGGGGTTTTGATAACCACTCCGAACGATTGGATGGTTCAAGGCTTCACTAATTCTAACCACATCCGACATGCTCAAATTACTCGGAACTAGACATAATCTGGATGAGACAACACATCTGTTCTGTCTCGGTCTCTGTCTCTGTCTCTGTTTCAAGCTCACATGCCTCGCAACGATAAGCAAACGAGACTGTAACAACAGTACAAAGGGTGGCCAAAAGCTTTGGCCTGTAATAGCAGTACAAAGGGACGACTGCCTTCGGTGGAATAATCAATGTGTGCCAGATCGTTGTATAACGTTCTCGGGGAGATCCTCGATCACCGGTTCCGATCCGAATGTCAGCTCTTCGCCAGTTGTTCCCCGAAGGGTACACGATAATACGTACTCGGTCGCTGCTTTTCTCAGCTCCTTTGTCTCGTACACGTGATGGCTGGCATCTCTCGGCAGCAGATTCCAGGTCACGAGATACAAAGGTTATTATTATTATTTCGTGTTCGAAGAAATCTTCCGATCTCAAGATTCCAGTGCTTTTGCTATGGTAGACCAAATCGCCCTTGACAAAGAGTGAGGTTAGAATTTTAACCTAGATTTAACCATGGTTAGGGAGCTAACTTAACCATGGTTAGGGAGCTGACTTAACCATGGTTAGGGAGCTGACTTAACCATGGTTAAGTTCCTCTTCTTCTTCTTCCTCTTCCTCTTCCTCTTCTTCTTCTTCTTCTTCTTCTTCGGTTCCTGTGTTCTTCTTCCGACGCCATGGATTCTCTGCTGGGCCTGTGGAAGGGCAGAGACGCGGACAATGTGCCTTCCGATTCCTGGTCTGATCCCGAGCGGACTGGCTGGCTCCTGAAGCAAGGCGAGTATCTCAAGACATGGCGCCGCCGCTGGTTCGTCCTCAAACGTGGCAAGCTCTTCTGGTTCAAGAACGCCTTCCTCTCCTCCGCCTCCAAGCCCCGCGGCGTCATCTCCGTCACCGCCTTCCTCACCGTCAAGGGCGCCGAAGATGTCCTCCACAAGCCTTTCGCCTTCGAGCTCACCACGAGCAGGGAAACGATGTACTTCATCGCCGACACCGACAAGGAGAAGGAGGAATGGATCAACTCGATAGGAAGGTCGATCGTCCAACACTCCCGGTGTGTTACCGAGGCTGAAGTTGTCGATTATGACAGCAATTGCTCGTCCTCCTCTCTGTCGAGGTAGGACGTTCTCTCTTTCTCTCTCTCTCTCTCTTAGAATTTGTGCCTGTAGAAAGTTGTATCTTGATTCTGCTGCATCAGATCTTAGGGGAAAGAACACAAGTTGCGTTTTCGTAAAGAATGCAGGCAAAAGCCTTTGATGTAAATAAGAATGTAGCTATTTTACCTTCGAGCCGTTTTCACAACAATTCGTGGGGGTGAATTGGTCTATGTATTTCGATGGATTTTTGCCTCAGTTAACCTCCTCCGATTTGATTCTTTTACACCAATTTTCATGAAGCATTTCACCTATTGTTTGCCCGTGATGACGTAGCATGCTTCTGTTACATCGGATCTTTTGAAAACTAATGCAAGACTGAGAATTTCTGAAGGGAGGCCCAAGTAAATCTTTGGTCTAGATAAATTCACTACTATGTTTTGAGCTGCCAGTCCTTGCGCTTACTGTGCTATGGATTCTCATGTATCTTATTCATGGTTATGATGCTGGAACTCCTCGGTTCGCAATGTGTTTTTCGTTTGCTACATAATCTATCATCATGCTTTTGCTATATCGCCTCCGATGGAGAAGTCATCGAAGTGATGAGCTCTGCAGGCTATGGAAAATGCAACTCCTTATCAAACAATGTGTCTACATGGTATTTATGAAGCGTTCCTTTAAGGGTGGTGTCATGGGTTTTTGCATACGGAAGAACAAAAAGAAGTTTTGAAGGCTTATGGTTGCAGCAACTGGTGATGTATCAATGGGTTATAGGTCATGCATGTTTTGAGGCCATTTACAGTAAAACTTTGAGGCATTTTCTATCTAATTGTTTTCTTACTACAAAAAGATCATTTACATCAATAAACAAATGAAGTGATTAACAATACAGAAGGATATGGATAAGAATCTAACTAAACAGGACAATATGCATATGGGATAACAGTCAGATGTCAAAGAGGCAAGAATTGTGGGACTCTGAGTATGATGCTGCTGTTAAGTGTTTAGTATATATTGATTAAAAAGGTCTTCTCCTCTACATCTTTATGAAAAGTATGTCACCTTTTCTTGGTATAGTATGAATTTGTGTGAAGGGCCATGCTTTCTGGTTGTTTCTGTTGGAGTTTGCTGTGGCGCCGTCAAACAACTTTCAGCAGCATGCCTTCTGCACAAATCAGGGAGTTTTGTTTACTACTTACAAGGTACCGGCATAATTTGATGCCTTTCATTTCGCTCACCTTGGCATGCGTTTTAGAATCTTGGATTTTAATGCAGCTTTTGGGTATATTTTACATTGATCGTTCTGAGCTAATGCAATATCTTGATGAAAGTCCATTACATTGACTTGATTTGAAGCACATGTTCTGCATATAGTCTTTGTTTAGTGGGCTCATGATCCCTTTGGAATATGATCAATTTTCAAATCCTATGATGTTACTGCGATTATTATTGAATCCGTAAATGGATCATTTTCTAATACTTGCTTTGTGTCAGAGGAAACCCTGTCTACTGACCTGCACGTTAGTTCCAACACCACTAGGCATATGATATTAAGGACATCACCACAGATGGCCCCCACTTGATTGAATTAACAAATTGGAAGGCAGAAAAGTTCTCTAATATCAAATCCAAATGTAGTGGGCATTGTAGCAAAGTCAAGCTAATCAATGTTAGTAGCACTCGTGACTGGTTAAGAGTTATTATTCGTATTTTTAATCATGATCCCTGCCACTCTTGTCTCGCCAAAGAATCTTTTACTTGCTTGTCAGAGTTGCTTGTACTTAGTGATTGACATTCTTTTATCACAAATTAAAGGATACAGTGCAAATGAGTCGCTCACAATTTGGGCATTATAAAATCACCACTTCCAACCAATTAGCCATCTTGAAATACAAGGACCATTTGCCTCAATGTTCCAAAGGATGATTGCAAAGAGATTGAGTTCGGAGAATCAATCTCAACATGAGATTCCCCAATTCTTCCCATGTGACACTTAAAAGCAATACAGAACACATTACGCCCAAAGGCGTGGAAAAGCCAAAAATATCACTCCTCTTAAAAGTTTTTCGAGAGACTTAAGCCTAAGTCCTCTCATTTTATGAAGTCCAAGATTGAGACTCCATTTGTAAGTAACCAATCACAGGTATGTGTGATCGGGTGATAGGTAAGACATAAGTATGGTGTGTCTACGTAAATGGTGATAGAGATATATGGCATAAATTGATTGACGGACGAACTTGGTAAGAAATCTTACCTCGCTCAGGCCAATTTATAAAAGATCGTTGACAAATTTTGGATGCAAACGATGGCTGAGGTCTAGTTCGCTATAGTAAATGCATTGAAGGAAGGGGCCAAACAAGTTGCTAAGCTGCAAGTTCTATGAGTAGATAGAACCAGCCGGGAACTACGGGGATTGGGCTTTTGGGAGTTGGACAAGGCTAATTGTGAAATAGTGTAACGAAACCTAAAAGTGGATTTTATGTGGATTGCACAGAGGTACCGCAAAGAAGTTAAAGAATTTTTAGGTTGGCATGAAGACATAGTTCGTAACTTTCAAGAGGACATACAAGCCGTAGCACAAGCACTTGTACCAACTGTTTCAATGAAAGCTGTTGAAGAGGATGAAGAGAAGGTCGTGGAACCTTCAATTCTAGGCGTGTTAAATGAGAAACGAACAACCTTGTATATTTTTTTGAGTGGAAAGTTTTTATTCTTTTGCGCAACTATGGGTTTGACGTGTAAGACTGTGTCTTATGCATGCCATAGTGTTGTCCGTAATATTATGGCATTATGAAATAATTCATAATAAGACGACAACGGGAACAAGTTGTAATAGTATGGGTTGGGTGTACGATATAGATCTGTAACGACGCGTATTATTACGGACCACGGGAATAATTCGGGACGTTTGAAGAATGTAATGATATAGTTGTAAATACAATAATGATTCATGAGAGGAACGAAGAGGCACAAATTTTGTATATAAAACCGAGGAGGCTTATTGTATAATGGTCGAGAGATTGTACATTTGTAATAAGAGTTTATCTTTGCGCATAACTTGTCTTCAAGTAATCTTGTAGTTAGAAGTTTGTACGATTTAGTACAAATTGTGTGTATGAGTTGGAGTATGAGTTTCTACGATTGGTGTATGACCTATTTTTTATTCAACCCAACTTTGGATAGTCTTAGTGCTTCACTTTGAAAGGCTAATACACTTGGCCAATGAACTATACTTGTTCGAGGGTATTAGATCTATAACGATTGCATTGATAAACCAACTTTGTCAGTTGATCAATAGCCACCCATTGAGTGATGATTCTGTGTTCAAGGTAAACTAAAGAATGGTTGCCAGTGATTGCTTGGTTAAAATAATGTTTAGTAAAGAAGCAATGTCCATAGTGTGGGGATAAGATTGAGACAATGAAATATTGTCAACAAATGCAACAAGTACAGTGCCCTCCTATACTAGTGTTGGCTTGTAAATGATTTAATTTAGTGGTATCATGGGGAATGGCTATGTGAGTTACTTTGACTCAATAAGATTTCTTGTATGAAGTGAAGTCTGTTGATTTCATTTTGCTTCTCCATTTTTTACGTGTATGCTTTAGTGGAGTAAGAATAGATCTAATTCAACTTTGGGAGTTGTTGATTGGTGTCATGTTATAAAATATATGGGTAACTAGAGTCTAAACTTTTTCAGAGTAGACGGATACCACTTGTTAAAGTTGTCAAGTCCATTTGGTTGTAAGTGGTTCCAAGTGGTGCACACTTTCGGAGATACTGATAGTGTAAGGGCAACGATCAATAAACTTTGAAGATTATGTCAAGGGGATCAACCAACATCAGCATATGTTGCTGATTTTCGTCTCCTTGCATCTGACATTCCATGGGATGATCTATAACACTAATGGAGTAATTTCGCTTTGGACTCTAGAATGATGTAAAAGATCTCCTTACATTCCCCGAGGATCCCAAGTTGTTTACTAAAACCATTAACTGGGCTATACGATGCGACAACTAGTTGTTTGAATGACGTTCAGAGCAGTAACAATTACTAGTTAGCTCAAGGTCGGCACCCACTTATGCATCAGTAGTAGCACAAGAAACTCTAAGGACAACTTATACTCCAATTCTAGCAAATATACTTATACCAATGGAAATTGACACAACACGTACAAGAGGACCACTATCAGATGAAGAAAAGCAACAATGCCAAGTGAATCAACTTTGTTTATATTGTGGTGGTCCAAGGCATATAACAATAAATTGTCCCTATAGGTCAAGTCGCCAAGTAAATCAGATCACTGCTCTTGATAAACGTTAGTCATGTTCTGTAGTGACATGTAATATTGATTTAAGTAGTCCAATGCTGTCAAATAAATTTGAGGTATTAAGTCAACTTGAAGAAGAAGTAAACTAATATCTCCAACTAAAATTGGAGCCATTTGGTTGTACCACCAAAGAACATTTAAACCAATTCCTAGCAATGGTTCCATTTCGTCCAAGCAAGTTAGTGATGTGTTTTCCGCTCTAGTTCAACTAAGTACATCTAGTGGGTAGGATATCCATGTGTCTGCTCTCTTAGATACTGGCGCCAACTTGTGCTTTATGGATCGAGATTTTGCCATGACACATAACGTAGTTTTAAACAAGCTTTCCTGTCTAGCCCTAGTAATAGTGATTGATGGCCGACCAATTGCCTCTTGAAACATAGTTGAAGAATCTAAATCAGTTTGAGAAGTGTTAGGGAGCTTAACATGTATGATATCTTTCAATATCATAAGAAGTCTTGACCATCTTATTGTCCTTGGATTACCTTGGTTTGAGTTACATAATCCTAGTATTGATTGGCTAACATGAGAAATTGGTAGTAAAAACCTAATAAATGTACATGCCTGCATCCTAGAAACTATACATATGCCTTACAAGATTTCAACAATACTATAAGTGATCGAGGCCCTCAATTTATGTCTAAAATTTGACGGCATTTATTGTCATTATTAAAGTATCTTGTAATTTTTCTTCAAGCTACCATCCACAAAGTGATGGTCAAATAGAGCACACCAATGAGACATTAGAAAAGTATCTTCGAAATTTTATCAATTATCAACAAGATGACTAGACATCTATTTTACATTTTGCAGATCAGTTTGCTTATAATAATTCTGTCCATTCCTCTATTACTGTTACATTCTTCTTTGCCTATTATGGTCACCATCCTCGTTTGAAATGCTTAGAGGTTCCTCCATTTCCTATTAATCCTCGTGTAGAAGAACATCTATCTCGAATTCGTCAGAATGAACAAGAGGTGTCCACTCATTTATAGATACTCTAGAATCACATTGAAAACCTGCGAATCGTCGTCGACTCCCACATAACTTCCACATTGGCGATCAAGTATGGCTTCTTCGGTGCCACATGAAGACAAACCCCCTTGTGATAAATTTGATTATCAACGTTTGGGCCCTTTTGTGATATCTACTTAGATTAATGATGTGACTTATCAACTCGATCTTCCTCCGCATCTGTGCCTACATCTAGTATTCAATTGCTCTCTTTTAGAGCCGTGTATTACTAGTACTATTCCCAATCGTTTCCCACCGCTGGTACACTTTCTTGATGGCCTTGAGTATGAATTTTTTCACCATTCTTGATTCAAAATTTAGTCATGGTAAGCTATATTACTTGGTAGATTGACAAGGGTATGGTCTTAGTGATTCAACTTGGGAATCACCTAACCATTTACTTAACACTATAGTTCTTGTCCATGAGTTCCATCAACAGTATCCACATAAGCCGGGTCTACCACACCCACCCACGCTGACTCACTCCACTCGCCGTCCTCGGAGGGGGATGGTGTCATGACAACGTGATACTACGGAGGGTTGACATACCAAGGATCAAACCAATGACCTCATCCAACACATAAAAAAATCTTATACAGCGAAACATGTCATGAATATAATAATATTATAATGTTGTAGAACAAGTAGTACTGTACAATGTGCATGAAATTTTGGTGAATATTCGCCACACGCCATGCAGCCACGTGGCGTGGCATGCAGATAAATGTTAGCCATGTGACATATACATGCAGGTCACTAGAAGACCTATAAATTGAGCCCCTCCACTCTTGATGAACTATCCTGGTTCAACGCCTTCCTTGCGCACCCCTTAGCCTTCTCTATATTCCAGTTGATTATTAATACAATTCCAATCATTATATGTGTATCATTCACTCTCTTCACTGGCTTCCCTTCTTACTCTATTAGTTTATCTTATTACTCTGTTCGCTTAACCCATATAGTATTCGTATGGTGCTATTAGCTTGTCATTGACACCATTTAGTGTACCTGTAGCTGAACCTGTATACGCGACCTTTACTGCACTTGTAGACGTGACTTTTATTAGAACTATAGCTGCACTTGTAGACGCGATTGTTATTGCAACTATAGCTGCAATTGTAGACGCAATCGTTAATGCAAGTTTAACAACGATTTTGACTGCAAATTTAGTTACAAATATTTAAATTAAAAAATATTTTAAAGATGATATTCTCATTTTATTTATTTTTATATATTTCTTTTCGTTTCCAATTTGAGAATATATATATATCTTCATAAGTTTCTTTATTTTAAAAGCTAATTAAGAGTTTGAGAACTTTGAAGATGAATGTCGAGAAACTCAAGTCCTCATTATCTATTTATAAAAGAGCCCTGTTTGAGACTATTGATGTGAGATATTTTCACTTCTTACTTTTTGTCTCCTCCTTTACATATTCATTTATCTGTATATGCATACATACAAGGATATTTATCTTTACAAGCAAACATAATTGCATATTCATCAATATATATATTCATATTCAGTTGTATATGGATATTAGATAGATGCATATTCATTTATATATGCATATCTACATGCATATTCACCTAAATATTCATATATTTACGTATATTTACATGTACATGTAGATGTATATGTATATGCAGATGTATAGATGCATATTGATATATGTATGGATAGATACGTCATGGATATTGAACATTTTGGATCATATATTTAGTATATATATTATATAATTGTATGTTAGACTGATTTAGTAGACCACTTGATTGTGTCAAATGAAATTATGGGTTCAAATCTTGCTTGGGACATGTAGTAAATTTGTAGTAACAAGTGCGTTTATGTTACAGGAAATACTGCGTCCAATACGTAGTAATAGGAGCAACAAATTAGATATTTATTGTATATTCTGTCGTGACATTGTTGTAACATAAACACTCTGTTTACTGCAATATAGTTGCAAATTAGCTTATATTAGCCTGTATCACTTGTATATGTATATATATACATGCATATTCATCTAAATACACATTTTTTCATCTATATTTGTGTGTATATGCATAGATATATGTATATTCATCTATATATATACATGCAGTTTGATGTATATTTATTTCTAAAAGGTCAGATACAAGCATATTCACCTGTGTATGAAAACGTACATGCAGATTCACCTGTATATGTATATGTTTGATGTATATTCGCATGTATATGCATATATATGTACATATACATATAAATAGTCATATTTTCATGTATATTTACATGATATATATATAGAAGTATTTCAACTAGCTAGATCATTTGATTGTGTGAAATGACTGGCCTGAGTTCTTGTTCAAGAACCTTATAGCGGAGCTATATTCTCATTGTACGACAATAGAACCCTAGCGCTACTAAAGACCATCAAGGTGGTAGATGACATTAAGATGTAGTATAGTATTATGCGGGTACATCGAAACAGCAGCAGAGCCAAGGGAGTATCTTGAAAAGCGACTGGGCTTCAAGGCCCCTAAAGAAGAGATATATAACGCGTATCATTGGGTGCCGCAAGGGGATCCTATTCCTTCCTGCCTGGCCTGTTGAGATACCATAGTCACTCGGCTTTGGGATGGTTTCTCCGTAGACAATGCCACCCTAAATCGTTTTTCCAGTCCTTATCACTCACTCCTTTTCGTAATTGCAGGCGCTAGTCCTATCTATCCGGCTGCGTTATATTAATACGGATTCAACAATCCATTGGGCATAAATTCTTCTGTGGATAAAATTGCTTTTCATCTCTATCTTTACGCCAAGGATTTGGTGGGTCGGGTAGCATTTGCCATTTTCTTCTCCATCCGGCTCTTCTATGCACCTAATGTCTTGGGATACTCCGACAATTATATGCCTGCGAATCCGATGTTCATTGGTTCGAATCTTACCTGTGACAGTTTGCCGTTGACTTTACTATAAAGGTTGTGTTAAATCTCAAGTTTACGGTTGCGGTAAATATAGTCCTGGCAAATTTGATATCTTAAAAAATAATTTATCGTAACCTATACGCGGTGCTTTTCGAGAAATAATCTAAGAGGATAACAAAAAGATAATAAAACTTAACAAAAGATTATAATACCAAGAGACTTGAGTATAGGAGTGTTGATGAGTAACATTAAACTAAAATAGTGTACATTATTAAGTACTTATGCTCTTATAGTGAGCATGGGTGACCAATGAGCACCACTTAGCATTCATGTGCATGTATATCATTTAATGATAATTTATCATCTATAACTCATATTTGTTATGAGTTATTGATTTTAGATAATTATACATATGATTAGAAAATTGTGTAAGTTAATATGAATTATCTTTAAGTCCAAAGAACTTTGTACCTCATATGTTGGTCCATCAACAAGCTGAATTGGAGGTGCATGTGAAAGTTGATTTGGAATAAAACTCAGAATAAAAGTTTATAATAATGAGACATTAAACACTAGGTAAAGATGCATGTAGTGAGAAAGGATAGGGCAAAAAACAATGCCAATATTTGAGTATAGACAATAGAGGGCCATAATCATTATGTTGTAATAACTTGAAACTTAAAGCTTTTAGGCTTTTTAGGGGATGAAGTCTTTAAACGGTGTCGATATGTTGCCTTCTTGTACATAGTTTGAATACAAAACAAGTTAATAAGGTTTATATAATCCATTTGTTTTAGATAATCTTTGATGGTAGGATTGTTGTTGATGAGTTCTAATGTCAATAAATGAGGCAAGGAAGGGGTGAGACTAACAGCAGCCCCACCCATGCTTTAGGTATATAAACTGAAAAGGAGAGAGATAACAAGGGGGAAAGCAATTGGGAGAAACTCAAGAAGAAAGAAAGGCAGATGATCTATCTGTGACTTATAATTAAGGGCTTATGTAGTTCACAAAAGGGATGTGTCGAAAGACGTCTCCATTTCACACACACACACACACACGCACACACACACACAAACACCCATATTATCTTTTTCTCTAAAACAGATTCAACCTTATATTAAATAAACGTGCAAAAACAAAAGCATATATATACACATAAGCAAAACTTGTCCCAAAAGGGTTTACATGAAAAGATATATATTTTTATTATGTAATAATTTGATAAGAGGTAAAAATAACCATTTTGGGGGAACATATTTCTTACAAGTATACATATTATTATAAATAATAAAGCCATAGTTCTCTTAATAAAGTTCTATATTGATTTTGATTTCCACATGCATGTGAGATAGTGCTTCACTTGTCCAAATCAAACAGAATCTATTGTTTCTTTTGTGAATGCCCTCGCGATTAGGCCGCAAATGCGTCGACATTATGAACTATCATTTCAGTGTGTCTCAATGCTTTGAAACTTTGTCTTCCACATCAAGTCATCCATGGGACCTAGTTGTGATAATTAGGATGCGTAGGTCCTAGATGCTTCCAGCTGAACGACAACAGGAACACTAGCAATAATGGCACAAATGCCATGGCAAATCCATTCGGATGGCTTCTGTGACCTATCCGAACGCCATATATACAGGGAGAGGTGTATCCATTCAGAGGGCGCTCGACGACGACTCAACGAGGAAGCGATCGCTACCCTCGTCGCGCCACGCGAGGCTGCGCCCGGACTCGGCATTGACGATGATGATGCCCGTGTCGTCGACCGCGATGTATCCAAGCGAAAAGGTCATTTGTGACCAAGTTCCAAACTTGATGCAAGGAGTTTTATTTTGGGACTAAAAGACAAGAATGGCATTTACCTTCTGACGGAATCAATCGGAACAGTTGATCGAGAGCTTGAGAATCGTCGCTCACACTCCGCTTGTATATAATGTCCCAAGGCCATACTGCCCGCTATTTTATGGACGCTGGAAACCCGAGTCGAGAGAGGGAGAGAGGTTGGCTAGCTTCTGTAAGGCGCCAACTTTAGGCCCAAAGATAAGGTTGGCATGCCAACAACTTCACGTGATGATTCGCCAGTACTAGTACTCAAATAGCTTCAAAGCTCTGTGCCAAAACTTGGGTGGCCCCAAGAGAAGGGTTGCATGACACCTGCGGCAGCCACAAGAGGGAAAAAAACAGGCGTCGTACCAACCGAGAAATCTCGATCCATTCCCCTGGTAGCTGGCAAGGCCCGACAGAACAAATTTTGTTTCATTTAGCTGGTTAGCTATATCTATCTATCTGCCTGTCAATGTAGACAAAAGGACATAAGTAAAGGTGCAAACTTGGTTCTTCATGTGATATGCCTGCCACCCATCATCAATGCAAGGTGAACTTGGACAAATTTTCTGTTTCTTTTTACTTAACAATCCATACAAATAGTTTTTGATAGCCAGATGTCGCACGTATGTTACGCACAATCCAATCCATACTCGGGGCCCAATGTCTCTTGGTGGACTTAGGCCCACCTTGGCTTTCACACTCGCCTCTGCCAAAACTGTCCTTGTGCAAAACTTACTTGATGTGGGACATGTGCCCTGATTGAGGTGGCCACCTTGACAGGTCCCTATAGAACATGTGTGCTAACTCGGAGCCGCAGTCACAACCAAAATGATATTGTCTACGTAGATATTGTTTTCTTGACCACGTCAGATTAAAACTGATAATCTTTAATACAATATTTAACTGCGTTGAGCTAAGAACATCTAGTATAAGGCGAGGTTCAAATAACCAGTTTCTGATACGATGTACGATGTCTTCTTCCCCACAATAAAGATGAAAACTCTTCAATTTCTCATTGAGATAGTTGTTACTGAAAACTTCGTGTTTCTTTACCTAGATGTTAAAACAACCTTCCCGTACAGCGAAGTGGGAATTGACATGGAGTAACTACAAGGCTTTTAACTCACTAGGCCAAGAACATCTTGTGCACTATCTTTCTAAAAGGATTAAATAAGTTCCACAACAATGGTGTATGAAATTTGACGACTTTGTATAGTCAATGACGACTCTTCGGAGTGATGAAGAATATTACTTATACACTAAAGATGTACTAAATGGTTCATCATATTGTAAAGTATATGAGTAAGATGAGAACAGAGAAGAGCAAGGTGATAGTGTTGAGCCAGATAATAGCAAGAGCAACGAGATTACAATGTACGAGATACAAGCAAGTGGAAGAAGCAGGAGAAAACTAGCCCCCTTCATTTGCTCGTGCTCTGCCTATTTATACATGGGTTCTTGGTTGTGCCAAGAACCCATTTAGTTAGTTGCTTGCTGGCTGTTATTATTTCTTGACCCTTTCATATCTGCGTGTCTAGTTCAGTCCAGTTCAGTCCAGTTCAGTCCAATTCAGTCTAGTTCAAAAAGTTCCTCTACACTTCCCCCCTTCACGAAGAGAGGAGTGTGTGGCATTGAGGGGTTTTGGTGCCACATAGGGTTTTATTCGAAACACGTGAGCAATCGTTTGAGACCCATTAGACAAACGTTTGAGCTTGTATAATGCGACATGAAGCTGTTCGAGTACTTGGTAAGGACGAAACCAACTGTGGAGCAAGGATGCAATGAGACCATGCCTATGCACCGGATAGTATAAGAAGACCAAGTCACCTTGTTGGTAATTCACACCCTTGTGTCTTTCATTGTATTACCGTTTTTGGGCTACCGAAAGATCATGTTCGAGGGCTCATTAGAGTAAGGGTTGATGTCGCAGATATAACCACCAATCGATTGCATCAAATGATTTAAGTGATATAGTGAGAGTGCAGATTTCTGGAGGAAGACATGAATTACGATTGTATAGAGCACGGAAGGGGCTGATTCTAGTGGAAGCTTGAATTAATGTATTGTATGCGTGTACTGCGTAAGGCAATTTGTGATCCCACTTTAATGGAGTAGAAGGCTATTATCTACTTTAGAATTTGATTCATTCTCTCTATTAGGTTATTCATTTGAGGATGATAAGGTGTTGTAAATAGTTGTTGGATCCTTAATGTTTTGGATAGTATTTGTAGGACTTTTCTCTTGAGTTGGGGTTCTTGATTTGATAGCAACTACCTTTGGCAACAAGGGGTGAAAATAATTTTGCAAAGGAGAGCAGTTGTGACTGTAGAAGAGGATGTGTTAGGAAATGGTTCGACGTCACACCATTATATCAAATAATTGGTGATAAGAAGGATGTGTTTGTCCCCACTGTGTAATGTGAGAAAAGGACCGATGAGATCCCACCTTATCAGTTCAAAGGGATGGGAGATAGAAATAGGATAAAGGGCGCCTACTTTTGGTTGGAACTTTTAATATGTTGACAAGTAGAACATTGGCTGTAAGGTGTCTTGACGCATTTTAAGCTGGCAATAACAAGTTGTAAGCATTTTAAAGAGTACCTTATGGATATTGAGGTGTGAGAATAATGGATGATCATGGTAAAACTTTAAGTAATGGTGCTTAAGGGCTGTTCAAACACAAATGCGTGGAGCTTGACTAGGTGAGGCGTGATGAAACACATTATTGATGAGGACATACTTTTGTTTCATTTGATTTACCTAGGATGAATGTATATGTATGATTAGCTTCTTTAAAATTGGATTCGTGACTTTTGCTTCCATTAATTGTTCATGCCAGATTGGTAAATGGTTTTGTTCTTCTGCTTGAAGTAATGTTTGATGTTGTTCTATTCGTGAGAGGTTGTCTGCTAATATGTTTTCTTTACCTTTACAATGTCTAAATGTGAACGGATACTCATGTAGTGCTAAAACCCAATGTAGTAGTCGACCTAGTGGGTGATGTTTATTAATGAGTCTCACCAATGGTTGATGATCTGTGTCGACATTGACTATTGTGTCATGCAAGTATGGATGGAATTTATTAAATATCCAAATAATGGCTAATAATTCTTTTTTTGTTGTTTAGTTTTATTATTATTATTGTCAAGTTGCAATTAATATAAGCAATTGGTCGCCCTACTCCGCTTGAATCTTGTTGTAGTAATACCGTACCTAAACTAAAATTGGAATCATTTATTTGTAAGCGAAAGGGCTTTGCAAAGTCAAGGTGGATGAGTATTACAACTAACTAGATTTGTTGCTAGAAACTCTTATGACAAGTTACATTCACAGTAAAAGTGACTCATTTAACTAATAGTTGTTGAAACGACTGTGTGATGGTGACAAAGTTCGATTTAAACTATATACAAAAGTTGAGTAGGTTGAGGAAGCTCTGTAACTATTGAAACGATGTGGGTGGTGGAAATTCAATGATGGAAGTGATCTTAGCCGGGTCCATCAGTACACCATTTGTTAAAATAATATATCCTAAAATTTTAAGTTTGGTATAACCCCACTTACAATGCACAGTGTCGTCACGGAATTCTTGTATAATAATGTGAAAGCTCTCGGGATGACTAAAATAACAAAAATAAATGAAAATATAATAATAAATATATTTACCATGGAATGCACAAGGAAGCATTGAAACCTTATCCACTTCCATGAACTAGTACTTTGCACCAATAATACACGAGTGTTATAAATATGCATTTCATATATATATGAACTTACAATCACGTGCATGTTTTATAAAAAAAACATTCATGCACAACTAGTTTTTAATTAAGTAAGACAATAATCTCGTCCAATCACTAGATTTTAATCCATCTATATCTTACTTTTTTTTCTTGTACGTTTTTTCAAAAAGAAAATTCATGCGTCTTTATTACTTTTTCCTTGCGTTGTTTTCTTATGGCAACCCAATCCACAGCCTATATAAGGAGTGGTTTGAATAAAAGGAAGGGAAAGAAGGGAGAAAAAGCATAGGCTAAAAAAAAAACCCTAATCTCTTACATCTAAACCCTAAAATTGTCGACCCTAGTATGTAAACCTATTACCTACTTCCAAAACCCAAATATCCTATTTCAAAGTTGTAATACGTACTTCTAAAATCTTTTCTAAACCTTATTCTCTTTGCTAAATCCAAAGCTCTTCTAATATTTATCTCTTAACAAAACCTTAAATCTCTTCTTATCTCTATCTCTTTGCTAAACCCTAATCTCGTCTAAAATTTATCTCTGTGATAAACCCTTATCTTTTCTAATCTCTTTGCTAAACCTTAAATCTCTTCTAATCTATCTCTAAGGTAAAGTTTAATCTCTATTTCTTCTAATCTATCTCCCTTATAAACCCTAAAATCTCTTATTCTTAAATCCTAATCTCCCTAATATCTCTAATGATCTAAACCTAATCTCTCTTATCTTGAACCTTGACCTCTCTAACTTCTCTTATCAAAAGCTAATCTCAAACATATGTAACCTTAACTCCCTCATTATTTCTTTATATCATATTAGTATGTTCTCCTAATTTAGGCACATCTCCCGATTTAAAACCCTAGTGGTTTCATCCAAACACATACATTATGAGCTATATAACCCAAATACTATGACATTGTTCCACAACACCATCCTATTTTGGTGCATAGTGACAAGAGAATTCGCGGTGACCTTTCTTATATAGATATGTCGTGAACTCATTCAAGACGTATTCTTGACCACCATCGAAGTGCAGGCAACAAATCTTGTGATTCATCTCATTCTCGACTTGGCTCTTCAATTGGATAATTTGTTGTAGTGCCTATTGAAATGCGTTCTTTTGTGAGGACCACCTATACTAGATCGCCCTCTTGAAATTCAAAGTTAAACCTTCGTTTATCTATCGTAGATTTGTACCTTTGATTTGCGTTTTATAAGTAGTGCCATACTATCTCATGAACCTTTTGAAGGTAGATCATAAGCTTTGCTACATTCCTATGTTCTTTCGTATGTTCTGGCAAGGGAAGTTAATCAAGAGGGCTGCATACACAATCTGAAAGGGATTGAATCGGTACTCCTGTTGACCGCGTGATTATTGGCGAATTCTGCTTGGCACAACTTTTGATCCCATGATTTTATGTTATCCCCAACGAGACAATGTAGCATGTTGCCCAACGAGTGGTTGAACACTTCCGTTTGTCCATCCATCTGCAGGTGGTATGTGCTGCTGAATTTTAAGTTGGTGTTGACCTTCTTCCATAGTGTGTGCCAAAAGTGACTAAGAAAGCGCAGGTCATGATTAGAGACAATGGAAGTGGGTAGTCCATGAAGACGGTAAATTTCTTGAAAGAAGAGTTGAGTAACTCGTATGTCATCTGTTGTTTGCTTACAAGGAATGAAATGGGTTGTGTTTTAGAATCGATCAACCACCACAAAAATCGAGTCATGGCCTCGTTGAGTGCCGAGTCATCCCATCACAAAATCCATGTTGATTTCGACCCGTGCTTGCGATGGAACAGGTAATAACATGTACAATCCTATGTTTGGGGCATTGCCTTTTGCTAGCTGATAGATTTGATAGTGCGGCACGTAACACTGCAATTCCTTGCATATCATCAGCAAAAAGTATGATGATTGAACTAGTTATGTCGTTCTGTCATTTCCCATATGCCCATCCCTATGGAGCTCTAGAATGATCTGTTAGTGCAAGCTACATTCTAGAATACAAAGGTAGTTACCTTTGAAGAGAAAACCCTCGTAAAACATTAATTCGGTCCTTGTTCCCATAGTGATATTTTGTAAGATAGAAGCAAAGAATGGATCCGCTTGAAGATGGTCCGAAAAATAAGAAACCCATGGTACCTCTACTATCATACTAGTCAAGATGTTGAATCGTTTGCGAAGGGCATCAGCCACCTTGTTTGAAACTTCAGATGTGTGCTTTACGACAAATGTAAAGTTCTATAGGTTGGCAATCCATGAGACGTGTTACAATAAGCCCTTGTCTTGACTCTACAAATGTTTGAGGGCCTCATGGTTTGTATATAAAGCGAACTTTGTGTGCAATAGGTAATGCTGCCAATGTTTAATCGCCTGCACCACCACATACAATTCAGCATCGTAGGCATTGTATCATGCATGCGCACTCGAGAGTTTCTCACTAAAACAATAGGTTTACCTTGTTGGCCTTGAAAGCCTTCAGCAAACACCATAAACCCTAGGAATAACACTTTCGATGCTATGAACACACTTTTGTGTAGAGGCGTGTAAAACTACTACTAACGAAGAACATTAAGGACTTCTCGTAAGTGTTAGATATGTTTTTCCATGATGGAGCTGTAGATGATGATATCATCAAAGTAAACGATTATGCATCTACCTATGAGTGGTCGAAGGATATGGTTCATAGCCCTCATAAATGTGTTTAAGGCATTTGATAACCCAAAAGGCATCACTGGCCACTTGTAAAGCCCCTCTAGTTTTGAAGGTGATCTTCCACTCGTCTACTGGCTTAATTCTGATTTGATGATATATGCTTCGAAGATATATTTTGGAGAAGATAATTGTCCCACTAATCTAGTCCAATATATCGTCCAGGCGTGGTATTGGAAATTTGTAACATATAGTAATTTTATTTATTGCACGACTATCCACACACATCCTCCACAATCCATCCTTTTTTGGTACTAATAGTGTTAGTACAACACACAGACTCATGCTTTCTTTGATCAATCCCTTGGCAACCAATTGCTCGACTTGACTTCGGAGCTCTTTATCTTCTTGCGGGCTCATCCTTTAGTGTGGTTTGTTTGGGAGGGCTAAACCTACAAGGAGATCAATCTGATGTTGCATGTCATGAAGAGGTAACAAGCTAGATGAGAGTTCATTGGGGAAGATGTCACAAATTCTTCTATTATCTTTGTTGCTAGCTATTGTAAGTGTTACCAACTTGTTGCTTGTTCCTTTACAAACCAATGCGTATACGACGCTAGCATGCTGCATTTCCCCCTCAAAATAGATAAGAGATAGTGGGCGAGGATCATTTTCTAGTGAATCTTTGTTATCTATTTCTTTAGATGACAATAAAGTGATTTAAATTCATTTGTTCAAGAATATGTAGGTGTTATTATTACCATTATAGATGAAGTACTTATCGAATTGCTATGGATGTCCAAGCAGCAAGCGACGTGCATCCATGTTGACGACATCGCACCACACCGTGTCCTGGTACTTTACCCCTATAAAGAATGTGACAATAGTGTCGAATACGGGCATCTAATGGTCGTGTTCACACTATCCATAAGTGGACGGGCCATATTTGTAATATGCCAGAATGGCTGGTGCCCTAGCCTGGGGGTATAAATACCAGGCTT